>JAVTVY010003891.1:0-37226 GCA_036873755.1 Hanleya hanleyi | reverse complement strand
GGCGCGCGCGGTGTAAAGGTTTCCACCGCGGTGCGGTGGAAACCTTTGCGCGCCGGGGTCAAAGGTCAGTTCCGGTCACGTGAACGGAAGCGGAAGTGACCTCACAGAGGTCATGAAGTGACCTCACAGAGGTCATATGCAAATGTCACTTCCGAGCTCTGAGCTCCACAGGCTTTGAGCTCCAAGAGCTCCGATCCAAGAAACACAACCCGGCGCTCCTGGTCCATAGCGCGAGCATCAAGGATGGCTGTCATAGTCCAGTAGTGATGAGTGATGGCACGCCTCTCCATCGAGTGCACTCTGTGAAGGGCCGCTTCTGTGAACTCGTTCAGGATCTGGCGTCGTCCCTCGTTGTCGTCGCCATCTGCAAACATGGACCGGACCACTGCTCGGTAACCCGTGAATGAATTCACCGCGGTGGCATGCTGTAAAATGCGAGTCGCACAGGGCTGGATCTCCGTCATGGCTCTGCAACCGTAGAAATGAAGGTGTGTGATCCCGAGAGACGTGTTTTATAGACCATGTCACAGATGCGCGCCTGGACGTCGGGTGTAGTCCGTGATACGTACTATTCTGAGGGGTTAGTCCAAAATAGAGAGCAACAACAACAAGACAGATTACAGATCAATTCTTTTATTATGCGTGAACATCATAGAAATGCATGTTCTGACCTGTCTGTGGGGTTTTTCCACAATGGCGGTCACCTTCCGGCATTAGCCGCCATTAGCCGCCATTAGCCGCCATTTCCCCACAATGGCGGCCACCTTCCGCCATTATCCGCCATTTTCCAACAATGGCGGTCAGACAAGTCTGGACATGTCCAAACGTCACGCTCCATTCACCCAAACCGGAAGTGACGTCATTTTTACATCCGGGCACTTCGCGTCTGCGCCTGCATTGAGGTATGCATGAGGGTCTTCATGCGCGCGCGCGCAATGCCGCTCAGTCGTACACCAGTACACCAGTCTCGATCCTCGACTTGGGGTAGAGTGTGCTAAAAATAGATTACCAGCTAGCGTGCTATAAAAGGGAAGCGGCCTGGCTGTTTCATCAGACACTCTGTCAACCACCAAGATGTTCACTTGCACAACTTGCCAGAAGCAGTTTACTCGCCCAGAAGATTTGCGACGCCACGAGGCCTCCACCCACAACGGTACACTATATACTTGTATAACCTGCGCACGGTTATTTAATCGGGAAGCCACGAACGCTCATTCCACGAGGGCGCGAAGGAACAATGTAATGAATGTGATCAACTCTTCAAACGACGCAGTCAGTTAAGACGGCATCAGCGTTTGATTCATGGTCCGTCTCTACGGTTTGGGCGACAACTTCCTACTGAAGAGGAGCCGCGGAAGGTGAGACCCAGTGAAGATAAGCCCGGGGAGACGAACGCCATTGGTGATGCGACCACGGAGAGTCCGCCTATACCCACAGTTCAGAAGAGCCTAGATATCCAGCCAGTCCCTAGCATTGCTGTTGCCAGTCATACGCCTGACGACATCGGACATTTTCTGGAAGATGCAGTGGATATTCCCAGCGATCTGTTACAGGCCGCCCATCCAGTGAATGACATCGATCGGCGCCAATGGCCCATGATGCGGCACATTTTCCACCGTGATCGCCCCATTCCAGATATCTACAATTTCCCACTGACCCACCTCACCCGTCTACGCAGCTACGTGGAAGCCATCTTCAAAGATCAAACTACGGCCTTCAAATTGAATGTTGCTTTCGGGTACATCTTGCGTCACAAAAAGACGGACCAGTTACGGTATTATTATGCCAGTAATAACAGCCATGTGTTTGACCAACCGCTCACCATCATTAACCGGGGGTCACTAGAGACGATGCTGGAGATACTGGACACCGTGGAACCCTTGAGATGGGCACATCGTCAACGCCCCAACATACAATGGGTCGTAGAGAAGGTCACCAATGCCATGTTCTTCCTTACCAAGCTGACCGACCACCGCCATCGGTTGAATGCGTCACCCGCGCCCTGATGAATACCATAAGATGCCGCACATAGTCTCTATGTCTACATGCTGATCGTTGACTTGAGCTCAGTAAACACTTGTACATAATGTGACGGTGCGTTAAATAATAAAACATGGTGTTGGATATTTCAATTTGTTTTGCTGTGAACATACTAAACATACCCAAGGCGGCTCCCCCAGCCTGGGTATGATGTAACATTGGGGATAATAAACTGTATAAACCTTGCTGAACTTGTTGTTATTCATGACAACCGCTTTCCGCTATACTTGGATGAAATATATACAGAATTCCCTGTCTGCGCATGTGCAGAATGGTGACAACGGCCGAGCCACTAGTCCAGTCCGATGCCCCTTCACGAATGCTTCACATGGATACCTCATACAACTCCAGGGAGCCGCCCTGGGTATGATGTAACATTGGGGATAATAAACTGTATGAACATTGCTGAACTTGTTGTTGTTCACATCACCCCATTGACTTGATAGGCAGATCCCAATAAGCTCGGGGACCGATATTAGCCCTTTTGGCTAGAGGTGATAGGGGTTTTCCCCTAGTTTAGAACTGATTGTGCTAAAAATAGATCAACAGATAGCTTGCTATAAAAAGGAAACGGCCTGGCCGTTTCATCAGACACTCTGTCAACCACCAAGATGTTCATTTGTACTACGTGCTCGAAATCATTCACTCGCAGGCACGACTTGCGCCGCCATGAGGCTACCAAGCACGATGGAACCGCCCGGTATAGCTGTACGATATGGAGGCCTACACTGTCGTTTCATCGCCCAGATCATTTACAGCGCCATGAACGTTCAATTCATGGGCCATCCAAGCGTCGATGCGAAGAATGTGGTCAACCCTTCAAATGACCCAGTCAGTTAAAACGGCATGAGCGTTTGATTCATGGTGCATCACCACGGCATGAGGGACAACTTTCCACTAAAGAGGTACCCAGGAGGGACAGATGCACTGAAGATGAACCCGGGGAGGAGAATGCCACTGATGATGTGATCACGGAGAGCCCGCCTATACCCACAGCTCAGAAGAGCCTAGATATCCAGCCGGTCCCTAGCATCACTGTTTCCAGTAATACACCTGACAACAACGAACATTTTCTGGAAGATGCGGTGGATGTTCCCAGCGATCTCTTACCCGAAGATCATCCAGTGAGTGAGATGTATCGACGCGATTGGTCCATGATCCGACACTGCTTCCACCGTCATCGCCCTATATTGGACTTGTACAATTTCCGACTGACCGACCTCGCCCGTCTACGCAGCTACGTGGAAGCCATCTTCAATGACCAACCTACATCCTTCACATTAAATGTAGCATTTGGGTACATCTTATGCCATAAGATGACGCCTGAATTGTGCTATTTCTATTCCAGTGCCATCAACCCAGTGTACGACCATCCTTTCACAATCACAAATCGGGCGTCACTAGAGACGATGCTGACCCAACTGGACACTGTGGATCCCTTAGAATGGGGCTATGAACAGCGTACCAACACCAAGTGGATAGTGGAGAGGGTCACCAATGTTACGTTCTTCGTGGTTAAACTGACCCACCACCCCATCGGATGAAAGTATTCACCCATGCACTGATAGATACTCAGAATGCGCAAACAACTATCTGAGGATATGTTTCCTCAACGGTATCCTGGCCTGTCCGATGACGATTAGAACAAACGGCTCAGAGCGAACATGGCCGAAGATGGAACTTTCTGAAATGGCGACTTTTGATTGGACAAGAGTAGCCGAGAATACATCTAACGGACAGGAACGAATATGACAGATGCAAATGGTGGCCTCTGATTGGACAAGAATATTCTTGAATTGTAAATATACCCAACGTGGCTCCCCCAACGTGGGTATGATGTAACATTGGGGAGAATAAACTATATGAAAAAAAACTTCTTGTTGTTGTTGTTCTCTTATGTGTGATCATTGTTGTTGTTGCTGTTGTTGTTCTCTGTCCGGTCTATATCATGGTGTTAAGGTGTAACGACGGGCGTCGACTGGCGTCACTGCATTTCGAAGAATTAGTGATAATTCCATGGAATATCAGAGCTTCTGAGCTATTTCACCTGGGCGTTGATGCATTAAGAATGGCGTTGGTGGGCGTTGCTACAAGATGACATCTCACACGACGCATTCGCACCGCGGATGGTCCATCTCTACACCAAATACCATCCTTCACTGCCCCAAAATGCTCACTTTCGCTACTACTCGTACTGATAACGTCACCAATGACGTCACAGATGCTGTGGATATCCCTCAACGCGGAATGTACACCCCGAGAGCTACAACATGACACCTCTCAGGACGCATTCGGACCAAGAATGGTTCCTCTCTACTCCGAATACCTTCCTTCACTGCCTCAAAATGTCCACTTTTGCTACTACTCCTACTGATGACGTCAAAAATGACGTCACAGATGCTTCGGACATGCCTCAACTCGGAATGTACACCTCGAGAGCTACAAAATGACACCTCACACGACGCATTCGGACCAAGGATAGTCCCTATCTACACCAAACTCACCCCCACGCACCCACAAAATGTCCACTTTCGCTACTACTCGTACCGATGACGTCATCAATGACGTCACAGATGACGCGGACATCCTCAAATCGGAATGTACACCCCGAGAACTACAAGATGACACCTTCCAGGACGCATTCGAACCGTGAATAGCCCATCTCGACCCCAAATACCTTCATGTACTGCCCGAAAATGTCCACTTTCGCTACTACTCGTACCGATGACGTCACCGATGACGTCACAGATGACGCGTACATCCCTCAAATCGGAATGTACACCCCGAGAACTACAAGATGACACCTTTCAGGACGCATTCGAACCGTGATTAGCCCATCTCGACCCCAAATAACTTCCTTCGCTGCCCAAAATGGCCACTTTACTTACTACAACCAACTGCGCATGCGCAGATTAACGCGACATGCATTCAAAAACACACCATTCTGACTCTACCCCACACAAGCTTCACTTTGACACCTCACACGACCCATTCGAACCGTGATTAGCTCATCTCTAACCCAAACACACCCCTACATAGCACCCAAAATGCCTGTTTTCTATACTACGGCCAGACTGCGCATGCGCAGACTATTGAACACGGACGAACCATTAGTGTAGTCAAGTGCTCCTCCACGAGAGCTTCAAAATAAGACCTCACTCGACCCCATTGGACCATTAGGGACTCACCTAGACTCCAACATGTCCACCCCGTATGGGCCTATACACCCATAGCCATGCAGTATAGGCCTATGGGCCTACCCAGGCCTCGGTGACTTTTTTCAAAAATTTCACCGATTCGCTCCGCGACACTTCCTATCATGTTCTAAATGACGAGACGAGTAAAACGAGACCCCACAACCCTACCGCAAATGTATAGAAGTACGTTTCCCAGGGGGACAAACATTGATCCTATACCCTCAGTATGGGTCTATATGGGGCTCGGTGACTTTTTTCAAAAATTTCACCGATTCGCACGGGGACACTTCCTATCATGTTCTAAATGACGAGACGAGTAAAACGAGAAACCTCAACCCTACCGCAAATGCATAGAAGTACGTTTCCCAGGGGGACAAACATCGGTCCTATACCCTCAGTATGGGACTATATGAGGCTATATCGTACTTTTTCAAAAATTTCACCGATTCGCACGGGGACACTTCCTATCATGTTCTAAATGACGAGACGAGTAAAACGAGACCCCACAACCCTACCGCAAATGTATAGAAGTACGTTTCCCAGGGGGACAAACATCGAACCTATACCCCAGTATGGGACTATATGGGGCTCGGTGACTTTTTTCAAAAATTTCACCGATTCGCACGGGGACACTTCCTATCATGTTCTAAATGACGAGACGAGTAAAACGAGACCCCACAACCCTACCGCAAATGTATAGAAGTACGTTTCCCAGGGGGACAAACATCGGTCCTATACCCTCAGTATGGGACTATATGAGGCTATATCGTACTTTTTCAAAAATTTCACCGATTCGCACGGGGACACTTCCTATCATGTTCTAAATGACGAGACGAGTAAAACGAGACCCCACAACCCTACCGCAAATGTATAGAAGTACGTTTCCCAGGATGGTGCTATACCTCCCATACCCCATATAGGCATTTTCCCGTAATTTAGGATAAAGTCCGTATTCCGTATTTTTTCAGGAAAATTTTTACATACACCCACCCTGGAACTAGGGGGAGATAACTCTGTTGATAGACAAGCCCCGTTAAGCCCGGCGACCTATATACCCCTCATACCCCATATAGGCATTTTCACAGGTTTTTCGATAAAGTCCGTTTTCCGGGGGTTTTTTTCAGGAAAAATTTTACATGCACCCACCCATGACTGGATGCCCCTTCACATAGGCTTCACATGGATACCTCATAGAACTCCATCGGCCCATTAGTGGCTCCCCTAGTTCCAAAAAGGCTATTTTCATACCCTTCGGCCACCGCGCATGCGCAGAAGGCCGATATGTCAACCCCACACCCAGTCCATTAGATACCCCTTCATGAATGCTTCACTTTGATACCTCACTCGACCCCATCGGTCCACTAGGGGCTCCCCTAGTTCCAAAAAGGCTATTTTCATACCCTTCGGCCACCGCGCATGCGCAGAAGGCCGATATGTCAACCCCCACCCAGCCCATTAGATGCCCCTTCACATAAGCTTCACTTTGATACCTCACTCGACCCCATCGGTCCACTAGGGGCTCCCCTAGTTCCAAAAAGGCTATTTTCATACCCTTCGGCCACCGCGCATGCGCAGAAGGCCGATATGTCAACCCCTCACCCAGCCCATTAGATGCCCCTTCACATAAGCTTCACTTTGATACCTCACTCGACCCCATCGGTCCACTAGGGGCTCCCCTAGTTCCAAAAAGGCTATTTTCATACCATTCGGCCACCGCGCATGCGCAGAAGGCCGATATGTCAACCCCTCACCCAGCCCATTAGATGCCCCTTCACATAAGCTTCACTTTGATACCTCACTCGACCCCATCGGTCCACTAGGGGCTCCCCTAGTTCCAAAAAGGCTATTTTCATACCCTTCGGCCACCGCGCATGCGCAGAAGGCCGATATGTCAACCCCACACCCAGCCCATCAAATGCCCCTTCACCTAAGCTTCACTTTGATACCTCACTCGACCCCATCGGCCCACTAGCGGTCCCTACAGATTGCCGAACACTTCCACGAAAACCCACGGGTTTGGGACTACTTTCGGTCCGCGGAGGCAGACCGCATCACCACCAGACCGCATCACCGCGGAGAAATACATGCCCCCAAGGTCACGCCCCATTCACCCAGACCGGAAGTGATGTCATACCTGCGCCCCATTCACCTGCGCACACCGCCACAATACCGCCACATTTTTTTTCTGCGCATGCGCAGTGAGGCGCTATCGACTCAATTTACGCTTTGTACACTACTGTGGCCGTTTTGTTTCCTTGCTCGCAAAACGTTCAAGGGATTGAATCCAATTTCACTGGTTTGAGGAGACGATAACTGCAGATAATTTTTTGAAAATTTCAGCCTCGTGGGGTGAATAGACGTTTTAATGAAAGTCAAAGAAACTTTATCATGCTTTTTTTTCATTTCAAGTTCTGTCTGAGGATTTCAAATTCAAGTCCTAGAAATGAAAGAAAAAATGCCTAAACCAGGTTTTGTTCATTAACCCCGTGTCTCCCCTAGAATTATATCAAGTCTCGTTGTTTATTTTAATCTTTATCCTGACATAAGAGACTCTGCACAGCCAGAAAAATGGTGATACTTATCACCCTAAAATGGTGATGACAGCATCATCCAAAACAGTTTTTGAGTTAGAGCCATTACCCTTTTCCACCATCACCTTAAAAGGGTGAAGGCTATCATCCTAAAAGAGTGATCAGCAATAAGTGCAAATGTTCATGTCATCGCCCTAAAAGGGGTAATGGCTATCACCCTAAAAGGGTGATGACCTAGACCATCGCCTTAAAAGGGTGACGACATTGGCCATCACCCTTTTTTATCACCTGATGAACAGGCAACATCACCATGAAAAGGTAATGGGCCATCACCCTTTTTCTGGCTGTGTGAGACAAATGGCACTCTCTACCACTACACCAATACAAATGCATGTATTTAGGAAGCCCAACGGCGTCTTTCAGTAATAAATGGTAAAGTACTGTAGACCACGTTTTTTAACACAAAAACTTCTCAAACTGTCAGAAATTTGGTCGGTGGACTAAGTAATGTCTGAATAATGTACACAAGATGAAATATTTTCACAGTTTTTCGGCAAAATAGATCTATTTCGCAAAACGGCCATACTAGGAATGTTGCTCACTCTTGGATACCCTAAAAACTGTTGTTTTTTATTCATCTTGGACGCAGGTGCCACCTAAATCAGCTTTGGACACGAAAAGCAAACCAAAGCTGCTTCTCGAGCGCAGAATTCTCTCCTAGAGTTCCAGTTCAAAAAATCTGTTTGTTTGAAAAACGTAAAAGACCTAAGAAAACGGCAATAATAGTAAGCTGACCCGTACAACATCATTGGCCTGATCAATCTCCATGCGCCGTGTTGGTCAAGTGAAGGTCATGCAGAATGCGGTGCATCACGCCAGTCACTCACTCACTCAACAGGTTAGGGGAATCCCGCTCTCTAAAATGGAGGTAAAAGGGTCGTTTTCGCTCAATAAATCAGTTCCCATGATGATTTCAGCAAAATTCTCGTGAGGCACATACAGACATATCTGTCCGCATTAAATGGTAGTAAAAAAGTAATTTGTCATCTATCTAATTTGCATAATAATAGGCCAAACATCCTTCGCGCTGTTTAAACAAAATTGGCTGGTTCTTCACATGGCAAACTAATGTTATGACATGGAACAATAGCTAAATCAATGCGCCTCAAATTTTGATACATCGGTTCAGAAGGAATCCAAAGTTATTGAGCAAAAATGACCTTTTTCACCTCCAAGAGAGCGGGATCGCCCTAACTTGACTAATACACTGAAGTGTAAACACGAAAAAGGTCTTTGGTATAATATCGCAGGGGCCTCGGAGGACGTTTGAAAGTGGGGGGTGGGGCTGAACTCTATATGGCCCCCTCCCCCCCCCCCGGTTCCGCGGCCCCTGTATCGCCACTCATCCTGGCAAACTTTAACAGAAAGAGGCCTTCAAAATGTGAAAAAAAGTTGACTACTACTAGTAATCATTTTTCTGCCCAATCTAGATAAGTTACAAATTAGTAATAAGTAGGCAAATATCGCCTTAATATTATGCCGATAATATGCCGATCCACTAGTAACGCTCATGACTGACTTTATGTGCATTGATTCTTTAATACAAAAGTGGCAATTTAGTATTAAAACCCACGTATGAAAAACAATATTTTAACTATCAATGAGAACGGAACCCACGACCACTCCAATCCGTGAAGCTATGCTTTCCATCTGAGCCACGGGAGTTCGTTCATATAATAATATAATTAATATCTATATGTATAAATATATACAATGGAGATAAGCCAAACCAGCCACCGGATCGACAGTCTTTTTTTATATTTTTTTATATTTTTTTATTTTTTTTATTTATCAAAAAAAGTATTTTGTGTATAGCTTATCCTTCTCAAACTGAGCGTCAGTATCATCATTATCACTTACATTTACTGTAAAATATATCCGTTGGTACGTTTATGTGTGAAAACAAATGCACGAAATCAGCACATTACAGAAAGCATATCCCTTATCCAGTACCTTGAACGATCATACATGTCTCACTGGCCTGTCTGGGGTATTACTGAAAAATCGGAACCTGACATGAAGCGGAAATCGAATTCAGTTGGAGTCGGAATCACAAAACCAGATTCGCCAATTATGTATACATTCTCCACTTGTTATCTCGTGTTAATATGATATCAAACTTAAAATGAATGTTTATCATCTGGCTCTTGAGATTCAGTAGATCTTCAACATGAAAATCCGGCTCCAACAGAATTCGACTGTCACGCCAGCTCAGGCTCCAAGTTTTAAGTAATACGCCAGACAGGCCAGTGAGACATGTTTGACTGGTGAAGGCTGGATGATGGATGAGTTTTCTGTAATGTACTGATTTCGTACGTTTATTTTATGGGTTTACCAACGGATGAATTTTACAGTAAATATAAATGATAATGATAATACTGACGCTCAGTTTGGGAAGGATAAGCTACACCAGAGAATTTTACTGATCTGTCGGGCCGGTGTAAGCCATCCGGTCCATGAGCGCAACACAGAAAACAATGTGCCTCTTTGGCGGAGCAGCATATAGTTGGCAAAACGACTTACTATACACATGCATGCAATAAATTAATTATTGGTAATTTCTGAGCGTAATTTAAATGACTTTGAAATATAAGATGACAAGTTTTTTTTTTCAATTGTGCAGGTGTCATTAGGTATTAATTTACCAAATTTTCGATATTTGGATACCGGTACTGCCTAAATTACTTTGGAGTGTATTTTGCCCTTAAATTAGTGTAATGCGGACATACTACAATATGGAATTCGTCTTCAATCACATCACAGTTATGACATTTCGGGTCCTCATGTTTCTTTATATTGGCTTGCGTCACCCACCAACTTCGATTTGAAGGTGATGGAAGGAGGCTCGAAATCTTGTCAGTGCAATTCTGTGAGGTTTGACTGCGATAACGTCCAAATATGGTTTCAATAAAAACTACTAATTTGAATATAAAATGTTGGTCTAGTGGACAAAGCAAGTCTAGCAAGCCAGTCTTGAACAAAACGGTCATTTAATCGTTGTCTCGCCAATGACAGGAAAGCGGTTTCATTCCCCACATGCTGCTAGGCCAATCACAATACAAACCTAAGTGACCCAAAAGATCGCGTAACAGGCTGGCCAACCAAATTTCACTAGGATGAAATTCCAGATCATCTATTATACCATAAACTTGTTTTGAAATCTTTTCAACGTCCATAGATAAAATTTAGAGCTAAAATTTAACAATATTATACGTCTCGTTAACAAATTTGTACGACCTAGATATTAATTGCATTATTTTTAGCGACCCCCCGTGATCTGAGCTATGCTTGTTCATAATACTGCCCTGAATCGTCACAATGGAGGTTAATCGATATTGCAATGTGCGAAACTTGCACGACAATTTGATACATAGAGTTATTTAATTGTTTTAACACAGTTTTTTCATCTTGTATGTTATCCACGTCTGTTAGAAGATGAAGACAATCCCGTGCGCGAACAATTCATCAGACCAGCAAATCACTGAAAACTTTCGTAGCAACCGCCGCACCGGCTTCTAGGCGAACATGTCAGGTGATATATTTCCTAAAATTGAAATATTTAACCTCTAAATCAGACAGGGGAAAACATGTAATGATATTAGCCTGTATGGAAAAGAGATTCACACTATTTATTTTGCAGATGATTTCGCAGGTATGCCAAATAGTAGACGCTTAATTAAACAATGTAATCGAATATTAAATCTGTGGCGCGCCTAAATTTGAATATTGAAAAGCATCATTTATTCCTCTGGGACAGTTCGATAAAGCCTTCACCCCCTTTCTATAGTTTCAAGGATCAAATTGCTCGATCTGATATTTGAACTAACGCTTCTATATTATTCCCGAAAGTAAGCGAGATGTGAGACTATACAAGAGATTAGATTTTAGCACTAAGGAAAACATCTTTCAAATTGACCTGGCTTTCCAAATATTTGAACGTCTTTTTTCGTTTGGAAAACTCACTGGATTGTCGTTTTTATCAGCCATCGTTACCGAAGGTTTATTTATTTTTTATATGGTATTTTTCCGCCTGTCTGTTTGTCTATGCCCGTGTTGACATCTACGAAAGTACTTAATGGATTTACATCATATTTGGCATACATATGCGATACAGTGACATGATTGTTTCCGCGTCCTAATACTCAAGTATTAGTCTCGGCAGCCGACCTAATTTCCAACAAAATCTCCGAAGAAACGGCTGAACCGAATGTTTGAAACTTTGCATACATGGTACATGGACGAAGATACTGTCAACTCGATCAAGGCGACTTGGTTCGTCAAATGAGTATATACATTTAGACTCGGACCCCTTGAACCGAACAGATTTTCCAGCAGTGGAGAATCTCACCGCACATCACCAGCTTAAATGGCGTTTTTGTCCAAGGGGTCCTTCTTTTCTAAATGTGTGTTGAATGACTCGATCTAGATCTCTCTTCCAGGAAATAGCACATGCTACTGATTTCAATCTCATTTCACAACTATAATCATAACGCAATCGAGCTAAAACTTTCACATATTGTGTGCATATATTTTCTCTTGCCGTTACCAGTCCATTAAAGTACGAAAATTAATAACGTAACAAAATGCCAATTTGAATGCTTCGTTACTGAAGCCAATAACAATTCTCTTGCCGTGTTGGTGATTGTTGTTTTTAATGTTTAATCACTTGTTCATTTTTATGAATTGTTAATTATAAACCGGTTTTCTACGAGCTGAAATTGCAACAATGACGTAATGTTTTTTGTCGATTTCCTCTCTCTCTCTCTCTCTTAATCAGGTATGTCTACAATTTTTCGTTTTGTATTACTCCAAAATTTCTCACGGATTGTGACTAATTAACTTGGTTAAACAATTTTCACTGATGTTGGTTCAACATGTCTAGAATGGCATGGTAGCTCTCCCTAAGTGTCGAAATCCAAAAGGCGGCCCAAAACACGTCTTGGTTACTTCAGTTAAGAGAGATAACATCTGTAGTTGAATTTCTTTCTCCGTTACTGCCTTCAGTAACTTTTAAATCAATTTCGAATCTTGAGTGTGTTTCGTTATGTTTACTGTATCGATCTGTTAGCTCATTATCGAAAATAGTAACGTTACTCAAATTCGTAATTTACTAGACTGGTTACATTAAAACACAATTATTTTTATGCCATTTTATTTTTTTTTCGATAACCACACCACGCATAGCTTCTTAAAGGAATAGACAATCTTTGATAAACGTATATTGCAAATGAAAGAACAATTCCAGGAGTGTCCAAAACGATTTTTATTTCAATTTTGTAATTTTTTCCAACCGAGTAAGAAGCCGTTAATGATAAATTATATGGCTTGTAAGGGTGCCGCCATTACGGCAAGTTCAGTGACGTCACAGGGCCACTGGGAGGACACGCACAGTTTGCCTTGCACTGGAATAATCGCAGCCCGATAGGCCAGCATGTGTGGCTATACATCCTTGTATTCTGTTCCCTGTAAATACCGGCTGATGTTTGTACAATAACAATGATCTTATCCTTGTTGTTGAGAAATCGGGTTTGGTCTGTCCGCCAGTCCAGACTGTCTAAGTGTCAAAAAATAACACAGCAGTTGTCTGATAAAATATGCTTTCGTTATAGGCCAATACTTTTCAGCTGATGACTACGCTAACATGCGTCAACATAATTCGGCAGTAACTCACTGAGATTGTTTAATGTAACTGAGAATGGGAATAATTCTGATTTCTGTGTTACCAATTCAAAGAATCGAGCCTCAACAAAGACCGGCACTCAGCCAGAAAACGAAACTAAATCTGCCTTAGCTAGAGGGCTGTTTCTCCGGGAAAAGATTGTCCGTAGATTTTTATCACCGTTGAACTGTTACCGAAAGAAATTGTTCAGCATGACACGGCCGTTAAACACCCACCCAAATATCTAGCGTGCGAGAAAATTTACCTGAGAAAGTTTATGGAATAAATCAGCACTTGCACATGTGCTCGTCTGATCGTTTCCTAACAGGACATCTCACAGCAGAGCCGATTAAACGAAATCCACGAGCCGGCCGGCTTCTACGGTACATGCATCCTCGACCGATTTCTGCGGTAGATCGTCTTCAATGGGCTCGAACACGCCTGACACTCCTTGTATCCCTCGACACTGCTCCCAAATCAGCGTAGATGAAAGCATGGTTTGGCCCAGCCAGCCATTGTCATCAGTCAGGTTAAATCTCCCGGAAATGCAAGGCAAAAAGTTGAAAATCACTTGCTGCCATGTTTGCTCTCTAACAGCAGAAAGGCCCTTTGACGTCATGAGCTAGTTGTCACGTGAATATCACTCGGCCGCTCATTGGTTAAACCATAAAGATGGTGGCTCCCTTCATTCAACACATCTGGTCATTTTTCCAATGTTTGAGAGTATTTTTCTTCGTTAGAAAGAATCTCAAAAATAGGAAAAAAATATTTTTGGGCACTGTTTGGATTGTTCTTTCAGTCGCAGTTTACGTTTGCCAAATGTTGTCTATTCCTTTAATGGTAGGGCTCGTGATCAGATCAGGAGTTGGTGAAATTACTGTTTATACAATATAGCGTTGTTTGTTAGGACTGAATAAGGGTGTCTACCTGTAAACAGGGTGGAGGATTAAGGAAATTCGCTTTCCAAATTCTGGGAATTTTGTTTAATATACCATGAATGGTCATGGGTATTTTCATTGGTGCAGAAATAGCGTCAAATACATGCTGAACAACTAGGGTCTTCTGTTGTCAACTTTAGGGTACTATGTTCGTTTATTACCAAAGCTTGTTTGACTATCGACTTTTATTTGATTTATATCAACCTTTGGCGTAAGTCTGTTTCATTTGGACTTGGTAATTTTTTTCTGTAAATAGTCCGTTTCACTTATACTTGGTCTGTTTTGTACTATTTTTGTCGGTTCTTACCTTCCACATAAATTATGTGTGTTTCAACATGGGTACCTTGGACATCTATCTAAAAGATGTTGTGGATCATTTCTATGGAACTTTCGGATTCAGACGCAGTCAAAAATTTGTAAGAATGAGTTTATTTCATTTCGGTGACTGATGAATTTTGTTTTCACAGGGTTAGCTCCCAGATAGGGGTGAGCGTCACTCCTATTTTGACCAATGTTAGCCGGAGTCCCTTGGAGGTTCGCGAAGTACAAGAAACCCACAAGATTGTCCTTTTGCTCAATGTTGACCGCGACGCTCTTTACATTATAAGTACCGGTCCGTCGAAATATTCAGATAATGATGATAGACTGAGATGATGAGATTTGTGATGAGTTTAACATGTTTGAGAACAAGGGTTCCAACCAAGATTGACATCATGCCGTATTGGCTTATGAAGTTTATTTTGGACTTTTGTCGACAAATAAGATTGAAAGCGATAAATTTTGCTGTTCATTTTGACGGGCATATTTCGCGTCAAATCCCATGTTGAAATCTAAATAATCTGGGGAATATATGAGAGAATTTGATAAAAACAGAGTTCGAATATTTTCAGGATCTGTTCACGAAGCAGAACCCTAACTAATTTTGCACGAATACCTAATGACAAAAACAACAATACATGTGGTTGAATTCAACTTTATAACCTCCACCATCCCCCTCCCCCCTCCTCACAGTTTACCTTGGTGTGATCCATCAGAAGTTTTTAAGGGTTTTTTTTGACCACCAAAACCACCTCCAATTTCCGAAGTTGGCTTAAAACCCACGTTACCTTCAATCATGCAGCACACAGAAACAAAAGTAATTCAACAAACACATATAGAATATTAAGTAAAAACGGAATTTTTGTCAATGTAAGCCTATTTGACAACATTTAACCCCCAAAGTTACTGCAAGATAGACATCATTCCACGAATTAAAAGACTATCCATGTCTACCTTAAACTACATGCAACTAAATAAGAAATAATTGCTTCATTACTGCGGTAAAACAAGAAAGATAGATCGAGATGCAACAGGATGAATCTAAGTTTGGTCGCGAAGGCCGTGGGCCTGATACACTGCAAATCTACAATTTCGGTGCAATAAAACAGATAGTGCATGCTTCGGGGGTGTGATATCATGGTTTGTTGGCTCGAGACGGGTGATGTTCAAAGAGTGCGAAGCACGAGTTGAACATCACCTGCCGACTTATTTTATGAGATTGACAACATATCTGTATAATGTCATTTGATAAAAAAACAAGCGCTGGATGAGCGCAAAGACCTCCGTCGAGGCAACAGGGTCCGTAGCGTAATACATCACTGAATAACATACGGCCGGATGCCAAGCTCAATTTTGCATTTGTTGGACGTTAGCTTCATCAATGGTAATTAATCTGGGATTGAGGGTTCCTCACTAGCATGTCCAGACAGGGACGTGAAAGTCACATTCCCAGCAAATATTTTTTGTTTCATTTGACGTGCTTGAAATATTGGGTATGGAATAGAGTATATTGATGTAAAACCTGGAAAAGTGCTTGAGACATTAGGCCCCATCCCACCCACACCTCCCCATGAGAGGATCCCCTCACCCAAATCAACACGTTAGCGACAGAAATGAGACCCTGTGTGCCTAGTTGTACCAACTTGCTTGTGATTTTGTGCTATAGGCCCAACACAGCAACACTTCATATTTTGTATGTGTACAGTATAGCATCATCATTGATGAGAGAATGCTCTTCAAAACACACCTCATTTTACCGACACTTCGTTCTGATCTGTCTCAACATCATATGATGAGGATTCAATGCGCTTGGTATAATTTTGTATACTGGTGTTACAGGTCACCTTCGCCTTCACCTTACTGTATCAATGACCATGGACTTGTACATGTATCACATTCACATTGAATGGTGATGGCTGATGAGAATATTGCCCCTATGGAACAAATGACTGGATTCCACGCAGCAAATATTTATTGTGTAACAGTGAGAAGAAAATTAATTGTATAAACATTCCAAGCCTCATTGAACACAAGCCGCACCATACTTGATATGAATATAACGCGCGTACATTAGCTCGCTTGGACGTCGCTTAGTTAAATATGGACAGACTCGCAAAAATCTCAAAATTTTCAAAAACCACAAAAATGCCCTCAGCTTGTACAGAGTAAGTAAAAATACTTATGTACAACTTGATGTTTAGAAATGACTGTGTTGAGCGGTTCTATTCCCAACTTCTCTTTTATTCTATGTCATAGAGGACAGGGTTTGGTAGATAATTAAAAACTGTATTAACTCGGCTTCACATTTTAAAGAATGACTTTAATTGAGCCAAAGATGAAAGAGAAATACACTTATAAAAAAATCTATTTAAAAAAATATATGTTTGTATTAATTTCCATAATTTATTGAAAAAAAATATACGTAGACTTCGACCACCCAATATCACACAGGCCAGGCAACTGTGAGAACAAGTGAAAGATACCCATCGAGTTGAGCGGATTTGCAGATAAACAACAACAAAAAATTGCACTTTGTGCCTCACGAGGCCCTTCTCCATAGAGTGTATGCCAGTTATTTTTCTAGACTACAACAACAACAGTTTTTGCCTGTATCACAATCCGAGCTTCCGATTACCCTTCAACCTTACCCAGACGACGGATAATTTTTGACAGATTGTCCGGCTAGGTTGTTGATCGGATTCACAGATCATGAATTCCACCGTGACGGATTCACCGTTGGGAAGACTTTTTCTTTATTCAAAGTCATGTACTCGGAAGTTCCGTGGTCATACCCATGTAGTTTCAAGTTTAGTTTGCTATTCTATATGACATCTGTTTACGGATCCATGAAAAATCTACAGATGATCCAGCATTTTCAGTAAATCATGCTTCGAAATGTTCGTGACGGAATCACCTGAAACGGACATGACTCTTGACTATAGTGTTGCTTGTCTATTTTTTTGCTGCTCTGTTTCAATCTGACTATTCTTATATGACATCTCTTACTAACATACAGTACCCAAGGATGATGAGATTTTTTTCATCGTGAGACAAACGCGACTGGATCATCCCAGGGGTTAAATCTAGTCCGTGACGGAATCGACAAAAAATCGTGATGGAATCACGAGTGCGCTTTTTAAATCTTATCGGTAAAAGTGCTTTATTAGAGTGAATTTATCTCTTCTACTTAGAAAATTAAAACTCTGACCTCTTATTTTTACTAAGGTGTACAGCTCCCGCCACATGCATATCTTTTCTGCAGATGTTTCAAAATAGTATAGTTTTCAGTAAAGTGCAATTTTTCTTCTTTGACAATTTAGAATTTCCCGAGTTCTTCAAGTTAAAAAATTGCGGGAAAAATATTGCGCTATTAAAACACATCTTCTCTATTATTGGCTTGTTCCCGGGGATCATAGGAAGCGAATAGAACAAACAGCATGCTAATATAGGGGCTACGACAGAATGTGGAGTGAATTTTATGCGAAAAAGGGCTGTTTAGCAATGTCCGCTTTTCCGTGGAATTCATGAGCGCACGATTGAAGTATCATGGGAAGATATATATTTTCAGTCGCTATCTCCCCCCCCCCCAATCTTCAAACAAAAGGAAAAGAAAAAGCCGAGAGAGCGCCTCGTGAGGCAGAGTTATTTTTCCAGACTACAACAACAACAGTTTTTGCCTGTATCACAGTTCGAGCTTCCGATGACCCTTCAACCTTACCCAGACGACGGATAATTTTTGACAGATTATCCGGCTAGGTTGTTGATCGGATTCACAGATAACGATTGAAGCATGGGAAGATATATTTTTTCAGTCGCTATCTCCCCAACCCTCACCCCCCAACTAAAAAAAAAAGAAAAGAAAAAGCCGAGAGAGTTCTTCGGAGTTTTACGTTTTTGACCTCTGACTTTGAATTTGGCTTCTCACTTCCGACTCGCATCCTGGTGAATGACACTCGTCCTTTATCTTTTTGCCGATTCAGAGATTCTCGAGGAAGTTTCCAATTATACTATCTGGAATGCGAGTTTTTCTTTCGTGAAAATTTACTTTTTATGAAAGCGCAGGTTTGTTCGGTTTGTCTTCGTCGAAAACCGGCAATCTGTACCAGCGAGAAGCTATACTGTACACGCGCGAATTTAGTACCCTCGAATAAAGAGACCCGGTGGAAGCGCTGCAAAGGATACACACCTTTTGTGACGTAAGCATTCATTTGTGTCCAAAGAAAAGATTCAAGATTTCGTCGGGAACCATGACGATCCCTATTGGAAATATTATGAGTCGTGGGTTCCCCATATGACAATTATTTGGCGGGAGATTTCACGTTGCGCTCCTAGACCTCCGTCTGATCGACGGAGGTAAAAATGGGTTGTGGTAGAATTCAGTATGGATACCCATTCGTAAAGAACAATGAAATGGATATTAAGTTGGAACCGATTACTATCCATTTTGACCTCATTTGGCCCAAAGTTAGCCTAAACTAACTTCAGTTCTTATCATTAATGCCTTGTCGACTGCATCAACCTAATTCGGCTCGGATACCCATTCGTAGCAAAAAGTACGGTGGATAGTATGTTATAACCCCTTTTTAAAATCCATTTTTTATATCATTTGACCCCAAAAGTGACTCCAAAATTACCTCAATTTAATACCGTATTGTCCCCTCGCTGATTCACATCGCATATTTCGTGCCTCTTGTCCGTTAGGGGACGCTACATCTGGTTATCCAATAGGCGCACGTGTGGTGTTGTAAAAACCAAACAGATTCTAGCCATATGGTGATTAATATTTTCCCGCTTGTTTAACGAGTATTTTGTTTTCCAGCTTTAACGACCGATGAAAACGAATTTATCTGATCTAGAACTGAAAGCGCACTTTCAAAGTCTCTCCAAAACTCGCCACGTGGAACATGTACGATTCTCGCCAGGTGTTCGTTCTGTCATCTGGTGGAATGGATGATATAATAGATTGAGTAAATCGGGTGGTTGCTGATTTTATTCTCAGAAAACTTCAAAATAAAGTATTCATAATTTAAATGGATAGTGTTTGACGACACGTCTTTACAGAACTGTAGCCACGAAATATAATGACGTCAATTTTATAAAAAATAAATCCCTGATACCCCTGATATCTACATTTTCGATACAATAAATCCGATAGTGCCTGCTGCGGGGTGTGATATCATCATTTGCCAGCTCTCGACAGGTGATGTTCAACTCTTCGAGCTGACAAATCTTGACATCACACCCCGCAGCATGCACTATAATGCCAATTGGTAACACACATGGGATGTGGTAGAATTCAGTATGGATAAGCATTCGTAATGAACAGTGAAATGGATATTAAGTTGGAACCGATTACTACTCATTCTGACCATATTTAGCCCAGAGTTATCCCGAACTAACTTCAATTCTTATAACTAATCTTTTATCTACTACATCAAACTAATTCGGCTCGGATATCCATTCGTAGCAAACGGTACGATGGATAGTATGTTATAACCCCTTTTTAAAATCCACTTTTATATCATTTGACCCCGAAAGTGACTCCCAAATGACCCTAAGTTAATACTGTATTGTGCATGCCTACCTTAAACCCTACAATACATACATCTTATTCAACTTCGCTACCCATTGAAAATGTGAATATTATGTTATAACCGATTTTTACCCAATTTTCACCTCATCTGACCCTAAAACTGATCCCACCATGGCCTTAAGTACAACTAGAGCCTATGGGCTTTAATGAGATCTGGTAGCTGGGTTATTGGGGGATAAGTTTGTAATGAAATAAACGCACAATTATATATTTAATTTGAAGTTAGGCACAGGTGGCACCAGGCACGAATATATGTGGCTAAAACGCAATCACAATTTACATCCTATGACAAGGTATATGAAGGGCCGTTCGCGCCATAAACGCATCCTTTAAACGTTTTAACTTCTTAAAAATTGTAAAGCTTTAAAACGTTTAAACTTGAACCAACCAATCAGATGTTATGAACTGACCTTTTCCTGTTAATTAGCGACTGTAGACGTTTCCTGTCAAAAGAGAAAACGTTTCCGGTTGTAAAATTCGGGTCTTTTAAAGGTTTCCGGTTGAAAGGATAACGTTTCCGGTTGTGATCGTCCAATCGGATTCTTTATTTGGGCCGCGTGTATTCCAACATCTACACCAACATGTGCAAATCTTCACTAGCAAACGTTTCCGGTATGTAGTGTATTTTAACCAATGAAAACCGTTCTTACAAAATAAGTTTTGGAGAATATCTTTGGTGCCGGGACAATTTGCGCAGGACATGATGAACGGTGGGCATGAGGAATACAATATGCACGAATACTTGTAAGGGTTATTTTGATTGGTTCAAACAGACTGCATAGCGGAAACGTTTTGCCAGTGGACACGTGTTGATGTTGAGGTTTGAACATACGCGACAGCAATAAAAAAATCTGACTGGACGATCACAACAGGTAACGATTTCCCTTAAACCGGAAACGTTTAAAAGTCTCGAATATTACTACTGGAAACGTTTGCCTTTTGACAGGAAATGTCTATAGTATTGGACGTTACAACAGCAAACAAACGTTTGCTTTTGGACAGGAAACGTGTTCCAAATGTCAATTCATGACATCTGATTCATCTGATTGGTTGGTGCAAGTTAAACGTTTAAAGCTATTAAATGTTTGGATTTATGGCGCGAACGGCCCTTCTTAAAAGGTACCGACATAATGAAGTTGAACATACCAAAGAAAGGCAGTCCTATAATGAGGGAAGTTGCACACGTTACGCTAACCATGTTTTACCAAATTAATTTCCGTCCAATAAGACACTACAAAATCATAAACTATGTGAATTTGCACCATCGGGAAGGTGGTATTTTGTACAAACTCAAAGTATATCGGTAGTTTGGGTTGTATTTTCCTTCAGCGATAGACGATACTTGGCGGTAACGTATATTTAGCAAGTGACAAGAAAATGACCACTCATACTATCACAGCATTCGCCAAAACAGAAGTGGATTACCCGAATATCACATTTGACTTATTAATAATGGTACTTTGTCTTAAAGGTGGCACCTTGCACTTAGAAGATGCAGCACTGCATAGAATGGGATGAGCATATGTCCCCCAAAAGTAAGAAATAATTATTATGGAAATACATAGATGTATTTCAGTTATTGACACTTGGCATACAGATTTACTACGGAAACATTTGAGCTGTTGTTATGCATATTTTAACTGTTGAGATACATATTTCAACTACTCACATACATATATGAAATCAATATTGTGGAAATACATATTTTAAACTGTCGAGATATATGTAAGGTAAGGTCTCTCCAATAATTCAATCACTTTTAAACTTGACGACCTTTTTGGCCACATATTGTAGAGCAACCTTCAGAGCTGAATGTAAGTAGAATATTTTATGGAATTGGCTTCTAAAGTGTGTTTTTAAATGATCGAATTATTGGAGACCTTACTTTGTCTTTCTCCTGTGGCCATAAATATTTCATCTCTTGAAATACATATATCAATGTTGACACAATGGCAGGCATATTTAACTGACCGTCAATCATTGTAATTTCGCGGGACATATCTTTAGTAAAATCTGCACCCCTGATAATTTATCACTAAGACGATAGACTTAATCCTGTGTCAAACAAATGCCGGCCTTTCACAGACACATGTTTTAATGCTCTCCTAACGTGATGACCTTGTTTTGGCCCGACATTCTCTTCTCAAAGCAGAAATATGTTATACAGCCCCTACACTACAGCTATGGTAGAGCATCTCTCACATATACACCTAACCAGCTAAACTGTATAATTTTCTCAGCAGAGTCCAAGTTTTGGTAAAGTGACGATACCAGTCTGCCATACTTTAGAGCGTATTAATTTCATATTTTGTGGGAAAACAATGAACAGAGTGATATTTAATGCAGATAAGGGATCAAATATATACTAGTGACTAAATATAGACATACAAAAGTCTTTCAACCAGTAAGGATGCCCAAAACTCATCTCTGTGGAACTACTTTCATGCAGCGTAAGGCTATCCCGTGAGTCGGTTTGCACTTTTGTCCATTTCCCTACAGCATTCTAAAGAGCCTCTGGCTAACGCCAGATCTCAAAAATTCAAGGTGATCTTACCTCCTATCTTGTTCTCTACCACTCAAAGAACTACTTTAGCGTGGGTATTTAATCTGCTCGTAAACAGGTTGTGTCACGGCTCTACTCTCCTTGTTCCCCCGCTGATTTACACCGCATATCTCGCGACTCTTGGCCGTTAGGGGGCGCTTTATCTGGTTATCCAATCACCGTGCCGTAATAGATCGGAGGTACCCGATTCCTCCCACTAACCACGATTGGCTAACTATTTCACGTGATCGAAACACCCACATTCTCAACAGAATCATGCCTTCGTGATAGTGAGATCACGACTCTCACGTAAGTGGGATCCATGTCACTATTTTGTGTGTGTTTATCGCATGAATGAGCCACATGGCTCCTCTCCCAATCACATGTACAAAAAATAATAGCAGAATCAAACCACTGACTGTAATAATATGACTGACTTAACAGACAACTCTACTAGACTGACTAAACAATCAGTTCAAATTAATGTTTGTCTCATTTGCTTACATATAAGCAGTATTTTCGTTATTTTGGGATAACACTATCTTAGAATAGCACAAATTCTAGTGCTGAAAAAATATATCTATTCAGCATTGGGAGCTGTGTCATTACGATCATCAGAGGGGTACTGTATGTTCGCTTTCAAGACAACCGGTCTGCTACCTCCTATTTTAGTGGGAGGCCCGTTGGCCGAGTGGTTTAGATCGCCGACATACAGTGCTGGCGATTAGGTGCCATACTCTGAGATCGCTGGTTCAAATCCCGCACGGGACTCGACCAAATTTTCAGCACTAGAATTTGTACTATTCTAAGATAGTGTTATCCCAAAATCGCGAAAATACTGTTATAAGATCACTTTCTAAATGATAAAATATATATCTATTCAGCATTGGGAGCTGTGTCATTACGATCATCAGAGGGGTACTGTATGTTCGCTCTCAAGACTACCGGTCTGCTACCTCCTATTTTAGCGGGAGGCCCGTTGGCCGAGTGGTTTAGATCGCCGACATACAGTGCTGGCGATTAGTTGCCTGACTCTGATGTCGCTGGTTCGAATCCCGCACGGGACTCGACCAAATTTTCAGCACTAGAATTTGTGCTATTCTAAGATAGTGTTATCCCAAAATAGCGAAAATACTGTTATACGATCACTTTCTAAATGATAAAAAATATATCTATTCAGCATTGGGAGCTGTGTCATTACGATCATCAGAGGGGTACTGTATGTTCGCTTTCAAGACTACCGGTCTGCTACCTCCTATTTTCGTGGGAGGCCCGTTGGCCGAGTGGTTTAGATCGCCGACATACAGTGCTGGCGATTATGTGCCTGACTCTGAGGTCGCTGGTTCGAATCCCGCACGGGGCTCGACCAAATTTTCAGCACTAGAATTTGTGCTATTCTAAGATAGTGTTATCCCAAAATAACGAAAATTCTGTTATACGATCACTTTCTAAATGATAAAAAATATATCTATTCAGCATTGGGAGCTGTGTCATTACGATCATCAAAGGGGTACTGTATGTTCGCTTTCAAGACTACCGGTCTGCTACCTCCTATTTTAGTGGGAGGCCCGTTGGCCGAGTGGTTTAGATCGCCGACATACAGTGCTGGCGATTAGGTGCCTGACTCTGAGGTCGCTGATTCGAATCCCGCACGGGACTCGACCAAATTTTCAGCACTAGAATTTGTGCTATTCTAAGATAGTGTTATCCCAAAATAACGAAAATACTGTTATACGATCACTTTCTAAATGATAAAAAATATATCTATTCAGCTTGGGGAGCTGTGTCATTACGATCATCAGAGGGGTACTGTATGTTCGCTTTCAAGACTACCGGTCTGCTACCTCCTATTTTAGTGGGAGGCCCGTTGGCCGAGTGGTTTAGATGATAGCTCATTATCGAAAATAGTAACGTTACTCAAAATCGTAATTTACTAGACTGGTTACATTAAAACACAATTATTTTTATGACATTTTATTTTTTTTCGATAACCACACCACGTATAGCTTCTTAATGGTAGAGCTCGTGATCAGATCAGGAGTTGGTGAAATTACTGTTTATACAATATAGCGTTGTTTGTTAGGACTGAATAAGGGTGTCTACCTGTAAACAGGGTGGAGGTTTAAGGAATGATGCATGCCACATGTATTCATGGGTATTCTGAAATTCGCTTTCCAAATCCTGGGGATTTTGTTTAATATACCATGAATGGTCAGGGGTATTTTCATTGGTGCAGAAATAGCGTCAAATACATGCTGAACAACTAGGGTCTTCTGTTGTCAACTTTAGGGTACTATGTTCGTTTATTACCAAAGCTTTTACTTGATTTATATCAACCGTTGGCGTAAGTCTGTTTCATTTGGACTTGGTAGTTTTTTTCTGTAAATAGTCCGTTTCACTTATACTTGGTCTGTTTTGTACTATTTTTGGCGGTTCTTTCCTTCCACATAAATTATGTGCGTTTCAACATGGGTACCTTGGACATCTATCTAAAAGATATTGTGGATCATTTCGATGGAACTTTCGGATTCATATGCAGTCAAAAATTTGTAAGAATGAGTTTATTTCATTTTGGTGACTGATGAAGTATTGTTTTCACAGGGTTAGCTCCCAGATAGGGGTGAGCGTCACTCCTATTTTGACCAATGTTAGCCGGAGTCCCTTGGAGGTTTGCGAAGTAGAAGAAACGCACAAGATTGTCCTTTCGCTCAATGTTGACGGCGACGCTCTTTACATTTATAAGTACCGGTCCGTCGAAATATTCAGATAATAATGATAGACTGGGATGATGAGATTTGTGATGAGTTTAACATGTTTGAGGACAAGGGTTCCAACCAAGATTGACATCATGCGGTATTGGCTTATGAAGGTTATTTTGGACTTTTGTGGACAAATAAGATTGAAAGCGATAAATTTTGCTGTTCATTTTGACGAGCATATTTCGCACTCTAAAATAATCTGGGGAATATATGAAAGAATTTGATAAAAACAGGAGTTGGAATATTTTCAGGATCTGTTCACGAAGCAGAACCCTAACTAATTTTGCACGAATACCTAATGACAGAAACAACAATACATGTGGTTGAATTCAGCTTTTTAACCTCCACCATCCATCTCCCCCCTCCTCACAGTTTACCTTGGTGTGGTCCATCAGAAGTTTTTAAGGGTTTTTTTTGACCACCAAAACCACCTCCAATTTCCGAAGTTGGCTTAAAATCCACGTTACCTTCAATCATGCAGCACACAGAAACAAAAGTAATTCAACAAACACATATAGAATATTAAGTAAAAACGGAATTTTTGTCAATGTAGGCCTATTTGACAACATTTAACCCCCAAAGTTACTGCAAAATAGACATAATTCCACGAATTAGAAGACTATCCATGTCTACCTTAAACTACATACAACTAAATAAGAAATAATTGCTTCATTACTGCGGTAAAACAAGAAAGATAGATCGAGATACAACAGGATGAATCTAAGTTTGGTCGCGAAGGCCGTGGGCCTGATACACTGCAAATCTACAATTTCGGTGCAATAAAACAGATAGTGCATGCTTCGGGGGTGTGATATCACGGTTTGTTAGCTCGAGACAGGTGATGTTCAAAGAGTGCGAAGCACGAGTTGAACATCACCTGCCGACTTATTTTATAAGATTGACAACATATCTGTATAATGTCATTCGATAAAAAAAAATGGTGTGGTAGAATTCAGTATGGATACCCATTCGTAAAGAACAGTGAAATGGATATTAAGTTGGAACCGATTACTATCCATTTTGACCTCATTTGGCCCAAAGTTAGCCCAAACTAACTTGAGTTCTTATCATTAATGCTTTATCGACTACATCAAACTAATTCGGCTCGGATACCCATTCGTAGCAAAAAGTACGGTGGATAGTATGCTATAACCCCTTTTTAAAATCCATTTTTTATATCATTTGACCCCAAAAGCGACTCCAAAATGACCTCAATTTAATACCGCATATTTCGTGCCTCTTGTCCGTTAGGGGACGCTACATCTGGTTATCCAATAGGCGCACGTGTGGTGTTGTAAAAACCAAACAGATTCTAGCCATATGGTGATTAATATTTTCCCGCTTTTGAACGAGGATTTTGTTTTCCAGCTTTAACGACCGATGAAACGAATTTATCTGATCTATAACTGAAAGCGCACTTTCAAAGTCTCTCCAAAACTCGCCACGTGGAACATGTACGATTCTCGCCAGGTGTTCGTTCTGTCATCTGGTGGAATGGATGACATAATAGATTGAGTGAATCGGGTGGTTGCTGATTTTATTCTCAGAAAACTTCAAAATAAAGTATTCATAATTTAAATGGATAGTGTTTGACGACACGTCTTTACAGAACTGTAGCCACGAAATATAATGACGTCAATTTGATAAAAAAATAAATCCCTGATACCCCTGATATCTACATTTTCGGTACAATAAATCCGATAGTGCCTGCTGCGGGGTGTGATATCATCATTACTACTCATTCTGACCTCATTTAGGCCAGAGTTATCCCAAACTAACTTCAATTCTTATAACTAATCTTTTATCTACTACATCAAACTAATTCGGCTCGGATATCCTTTCGTAGCAAACGGTACGATGGATAGTATGTTATAACCCCTTTTTAAAATCCACTTTTATATCATTTGACCCCAAAAGTGACTCCCAAATGACTTTAATTTAATACCGTATTGTGCATGCCTACCTTAAACCCTACAATACATACATCTAATTCAACTTCGCTACCCATTGAAAATGTGAATATTATGTTATAACCGATTTTTACCCAATTTTCACCTCATCTGACCCCAAAAGTGACCCCACAACGGCCTTAAGTACAAAAAATCAAGGTGGTCTTACCTCCTACCTTGTTCTCTACCACTCAAAGAAATACTTTAGCATGGGTACTTAATATGCTCGTAAACAGGTTGTGTCACTTACGTCTCTACTCTCCTTGTTCCCCCGCTGATTCACACCGCATATTTCGCGACTCGTGGCCGTTAGGGGGCGCTTTATCTGGTTATCCAATCACCGTGCCGTAATAGATCGGAGGTAACCCGATTCCTCCCACTAACCACGATTGGTCAACTATTTCACGTGATCGAAACACCCACATTCTCAACAGAATCATGCCTTCGTGATAGTGAGATCACGACTCTCACGTAAGTGGGATCCATGTCACTATTTTGACAGCGAGACTCCTTCTTACATGCACCATCGCTCCAAGGATTTTTCCATTTTTATTAACAGTCAACCTTCAATTCAAAATCTGAAACACTGGAACGGTGTAGTTACGTTACCAGTGTAAGCAAGTTGATCTCGTTATATACTCATGACGATAGAGCGTGGTCTTATCAGTGAGATTTCAACAAATTGACAGCGACTGTGTTAATTATTTGAAGCGATTAGTGAACAAAAAATCTACTGGATTTTCATTGGCTAGTGGATAAAATTGGGAGCAAATCCAGCCAATCATATGGTTTTTTGTAACGGTTCATTCCACTATTTCAGATCCCAATCATTGAGTAGCAGCCCAAACACATAACGTAACCATGGCAACAGAAGGAGCGGCGAGGAACCGAGTTGTGTGTGTCCAAATAGGTAACTTAACTGAAGAAGACACGAGGGGCTGTGGGGGGCCTAATCGTGTATTTGCGCCTAATCGTGTCAGCGCCAAATCGTGTAACAAAATTGCGCCTAATAACGTGTTGCGCCTAATCGTGTAGGAAATTTGCGTTTAATGGTGGAACTGCGCCTAATCGTGTACGAAATTTGCGCTTAATTGTGGAACTGCGCCTAATCGTGTACGGAATTTGCGCCTATTTGTGTAAATGCGCCTAATCGTGTAAGGAGGTTGCGTCTAATCATGTAACTGCTCCTAATCATTTGAACGATCTTGCGCCTAATTTTGCGTTGCGCCTGATCGTGTAGAAAAATTGCTCCTAATTGTGGAACTGCGCCTAATCGTGTAGGAGATTTGCTCCTAATTGTGGAAATGCGCCTATTCGTGTGACAAATATGCTCCTAATTGTGGAACTGCGCCTAATCGTGGAAATCATTGTGCGCCTAATTATGCGTTGCGCCTAATCGTGTAAAAAATTTGCGTCTAACTGTGGAAATGCGCCTAATTGTGTATAGAGGCTGCGCCTAAACGTACACAACGTGAAGACATAAGTAGTATGTAAAGGACGGATACAGTCAACTTGACCTTTCGTCATTTTTGGGGAGGTCACGGGGAGATCACGTGATCAAGAGGTCAAGGTCACTATAGTTCCGGGACTTCCGGTCACGTGGCCTTTGGGGCATGTATTCCTCCTCGGTGATGCGGTCTGGCGGTGATGCGGTTGCGGGGAAAATGCCTCGGTGGACAGAATGTAGTCCCAAAGACGTGGGAGCGGGGGGAAATTCTCCTGCAATCTTTGCCAATCTTCGGGACATTTTGGGGGCGAGAGGAGCCCCTGGTCAACCGATTGGGTCGAGTGAGGTGTCAAAGTGGAGCGCTCGTCCAGGGTGATCAAGTCATGGGTGGATGCATGCAAATTGGGGATTTGCCACAAAAATATGAAAAGCGGAGCACGGACTTTATCCCTAAAATAGGGGAAAACTCCTATCAACAAGGGCCAAAAGGGCTAATATCGATCTCCGGCTTATCGGGCCTGCCTATCAAGTCATGGGTGGGTGTAGGTAAAAATAAGACTTGTCTGCGAAAATATAAAATGCGGAACACGGACTTTACCTCAACAATAGGAGAACGATTCGAACATTTGCATCTATAGGGGGAAATGACTGTATGGAGTATGAGGGTGGTCATTGTTTGTGGATTTTACTGTGGGTTGTGGGGTCTTGTTTTCTTCGTCTCACCACGTAAAACATGATGAGAATGGTTCCGGAGCTAAGCGGTGACATTTTTCGAAAAATCCCGGTACCAAGTAGGTCTGTATTTTGGCCCATACTTGCTCAGTGGATAGGTCTATACTGGAAAATTTACTCCTGGACATTGCGATATGGGTTGTGGGATCTTGTTTTCACGTCTCACCACGTAGAACACGATGGGCGGGGTACCGAAGCTAAGCGGTGAAATTTTTCGAAAGGTTCACGGAGGTCTGGATAGGCCCATAGGCCTACTGGCTATGTGGATAGGTCCATACTGGGCAAGTAGCATATGTTCATTGCGATATGGGTTGTGGGATCTTGTTTTTCACATCCCACCACGTATAACGCGATGGGAGGGGTCTTGAAAATAAGCGGTGAATTGTTTTTGAAAAGTCCAGGTACCGGGTAGGTCTGTATATTGGCCCATACTAGCTCAGTGGATAGGTCCATACTGGGAAATTTACTTCTGGACATTGCGATATGGGTTGTGGGATCTTGTTTTTCCCGTCTCGTCAAGTATAACACGATGGGCGGGGTCCCGAAGCTAAGCGGTGATTTTTTTTTTAAAGTCACTGCCCGTTTGTGTAGTGGTCTAGGTGAGCCCCTAATGGTCCGATGGTGTCGTATGAGGTCTTATTTTTGAAGTCCTCGTAGAGGAGCATCCGACTGGACTAATGTATCGTCCGTTTTCGTTATTCTGCGCATGCACAATCTGGTCGTAGTATAGAAACAGACATTCTGCGGGTGCGTAGGGGTGTGTTTGGAGTAGAAATGGACCACTATTGGTCCAAATGAGTCGTGGGATGTGTCAAAGTCAAGCTTTTGTGAGTTGGAGTCAGAATGGCGTGCTTTTTATTGCAAGTCGCGTGAATCTGCACATGCGCATTTGGGTGTAGTAAGTAAAGTGGTCATTTTGGGGTACGTGGGGGTGTGTTTTGGGTAGAGAGGGACCATCCTTGGCCCGAATGTGTCGTGTGGGGTGTCATTTTGTAGCTCTCGGGGTGTAGACCCCGACTTGAGGCGTGTTCACGTCATCTGTGACATCATTGGTGACGTCATCAGTAGAAGTATTAGTGAAAGCGGGCATTTCGGGGTGTGTAGGAAAACGTTTGGGGTAGAGATGGACAACCCTGGTCCGAATGCGTCGTGTGAGGCGTCACCTTGTATCAACGCCTGCCAACGTCAACCTTAACGCTTCAACGCCCTGGTGAATTAGCCTTGAAGCTCTGATTTTCTAGATAGTCCATGAAATTGACACTAATTCATCGAAATGCAGTGATACCCCTCAACGCCTGTCGTTACGCCTTAATCCTATTCCTGGGCTTTTTGGGACCTGTCGTGGCCTGGGGTGGGGAACCGAAATGGACCCCCTAATTATTTGTCTTACCCTTGAGCTAGGGAGCTGAAACTTACCACACTATACCCTTGAGTCAAACTCCAACAGAAAATGTAAAAAAATCCAAGATGACCGCTTTGATGACGTCACAGTGACGTCATTTTCAAAAACGACATTTTTTTCGGTCAGGTTTTCCGAATTTTTTATTTATGCAATTTCTCCGCAAAAACAGCTTGATAAATTAGTAAATATTAATGTGATGTGAAATAAAATAGTTTTTGCCCACTTTTCATCGCAGGAAAGCAGAAATTTTGAAGAAATATGACAAAAACATCACTTTTCTGGACCCCACATGGACGCCATCTTGAATTTAGCCATGATCCTTTCCTCTGGGGTCATGTAAATAAGCTCAAACTGACCCCAATATGATAGACTAAAAAGTCACGGAGTTTCAGCTTTTCAGGTCATGCGAATAGGCTCAAAATGACCCCAAAATGACAAAATATAAAGTCATGAAGTTTCAGCTCTCTATTTTTTGTCGTTCCGGAGATAGCGCAGAAAGGTTGGCAGGGCGGAGATTCCGCCCCCTCCCCCCCCCCTATGCCAGGTAGGGTTAACGCCCATGATTTAGACCGGTGAGAGAACAACAACAACAAGGATGACAGGCCAATCATTTTATTATCCCCTCCAGCATCTGTCATATTCGTTCATGTCCGTTAGATGAATTCTCGGCTGCTCTTGTCCAACCAGAAGTCCCCATTTTAGAAAGTTCCATCTTCGGCCATGTTCGCTCTGATCCGTTTGTTCTAATCGTCGTCGGGCAGGCCAGGATACCGTTGTGGCAACATATCCTCAAATAGTTGTTTGCGCATTCTGAGTATCTATCAGTGCATGGGTGAATACATTCATCCGATGGGGTGGTCGGTCAGTTTGGTAACGAAAAACGTGACATTGGTCGCCCTCTCTACGACCCGTTGGGTGTTGGGGCGTTGTTGTTGGGCCCATTCCAACACATTCAATTGGTCCACTTGATCCCTCACGGGCTCTAGCGACGCCCTATCAGTGATGGTAAACGGTTGGTCAAATAGCCGGATGTTACTGATCGGGTAACAGTATCGGACTTGGTCTGTCTCCTTATGCTGCAGCACATAACCAAACGCCAGATTCAACTTCAAGGCCGTAGTTTGATCGTTGAAGATGGCTTCCACGTACTTGAAGAGCCGACACAGAGACTCTAATCGGAAATTATAGATGTCTAGTAGCAGGCGATGACGGTGGAAACATCGTCGGATCCAATGGTCCCTGTAGATGTCACTTAATGGATGGGCGTCCGGTAAGAGTTCACTCGGGGCATCCACTGGATCTTCCTGGAAATGCTCGAAGTCGTCAGTCGTCAGTCACCGGTGTCCTGCTTGATATCTAGGCCCGCTTCGACTATAGGCACAAGCAAACTGGGCATGGGCGCGGTGCTCGGCAAGTGTTGGGTGTGTGGTGTCTCCGTACGTTTCATCTTCCTGGGCTCCTCTTCAGTGGGAGTGACCTTCCTGGGCTCCTCTTCAGTGGGAGTGACCTTCCTGGGCTCCTCTTCAGTGGGAGTGACCTTCCTGGGCTCCTCTTCAGTGGGAGTGACCTTCCTGGGCTCCTCTTCAGTGGGAGTGACCTTCCTGGGCTCCTCTTCAGTGGAAAGTGATCGCCCATGCCGTGGTGATGGACAATGAATCAAACGCTGATGCCGTCTTAACTGATTGAGCCGTTTGAAGAGTTGACCACATTCATTACGTTGTTCCGTCGCGTCCTCGTAGAGTGAGCGTTCGTGGCGCCGTAAAGCATCTTCCCTATTAAATGATCGTGCGCAGCTTATACAAGTATACCGTGCGCCCTTGTGGATGAAGGACTCGTGCCGTCGCAAATCTTCGGGGCCACTAAACGGCTTCAGGCAGGTCAAACAAGAGAACATTTCGGCTGCGTATCAGAAAATGCTGAACATTCCCACCTACCGCCTCTTTTATAAGCCCGCAGCCCGCAAGAACTGTCCTACGTTGTTCTTCTCAACAATCAGCTCATCGCTGCCCTGTACACTCGGGTGCGCTATTGTGACATCTCTAGCATTGCGTTATACAATATATTTCCTATATTATACAATATCTGCCCTGTATTATACCATATTTGCCCTCTATTATACAATATCTGTCCTGTATTATACCATATCTTTGCTGTATTATACAATATATGTCGTGTATTATACCATATCTGTCCAGTATTATACAATATCTGTCCTGTATTATTCAATATCTGTCCTGTATTATACAATATTTGTCCTGTATTATACAAAATATGTCCTGTATTATACCATATCTGTGTTGTATTATAATATATGTGTGATATATTATACAATATCTGTCCTGTATTATACAATGTCTGTCCAGTATTATACCAAATCTGTGCTGTATTATACCTTATGTCCTGTATTATACCATATATGTCCTGTACTATACAATATATGTTCTGTATTATACAATATTTGTCCTCTATTATACCAAATATGTTCTGTGTTATACCTTATCTGTGCTGTATTATACCATATGTCCTGTATTGTACCATATATGTCCTGTACTATACCATATATGTTCTGTATTATACAATATTTGTCCTCTATTATACCATATCTGTCATGCATTATACCATATCTTTCCTGTATTATACCATATCTGTCCTGCATTATACTAAATCTGTGCTGTATTATACAATATTTGTTCTCGATTATATCATATCTCTCATGCATTATACCACATCTGTCCTGTATTGTACAATATTTGTCCTGTATTATACAATACCCATGTCCAGTTTGCTTGTGTCTACAGTCGAGGAGGGCCTAGATATCCAGCCGGACACAGGTGATACTGTTCCACATACGCCTGACGACATCGAGCATTTCCAGGAAGATCCAGTGGATGCCCCCAGTGATCTCTTACCGGACGCTCATGCATTAAGTGACATTTACAGGGACCATTGGTTCATGATCCGTCGATGTTTCCACCGTCATCGCCCGCTACTAGACATCTACAATTTCCGGTTAGAGGTCCTGTCTCGGCTCTTCAAGTACGTGGAGGCCTACTTCAACGATCAAACGACGGCCTTCAAGTTGAATCTGGCGTTTGGTTATGTGCTGCAGCATAATGAGACAGACCAAGTCTGATAATTTTACTCGAGCAGTAACATCCGGGTATTTGACCTACCCTTTACCATCACGGATTGGGCATCGCTAGGGACCGTGCCTGACCAAGTGGACCAATTGGATGTGTCGGAATGGGCCCAACAACAACGCGCCAACACCCAATGGGTCGTAGAGAGGCTGACCAATGTCACGTTTTTCGTTACCAAGCTGACCGACCACCCCATCGGATGAATGTATTCACCCATGCACTGATAGATACTCAGAATGCGCAAACAACTATTTGAGGATATGTTGCCTCAACGGTATCCTGTCCTGCCCGACGACGATTAGAAAAAAACGGATCAGAGCGAACATGGCCGAAGATGGAACTTTCTGAAATGGCGACTTCTGATTGGACAAGAGCAGCCGAGAATACATCTAACGGGCAAGAAAGAATATGACAGATGCAGCGCCAAATGGTGGCCTCTGATTACTTGAGGCTACTTGTATTATAAACATACCCAACGCAGTTCCCCCAGCTAGGGTCTGATATACTGGAGGCGACAATAAAATGATTGATCTGTCATCATTGTTGTTGCTGTTTTTCTCTCACGGGTCTACATCATGGGCGTTAAGGCGTAACGACAGGCGTTGACGGGCGTCCCGCATTTCGATGAATTAGTGTCAATTTCATGGACTATCTTGAAAATCAGAGCTTCAGGGCTAATTCACCAGGGCGTTGAAGCGTTCAGCAGGCGTTGATACTCCTCACATGACCCATTCGGACCACAGATGGTCCATCTCTACCCCAAATGCTTTCCTACACACCCCAAAATGTCCGCTTTCGCTAATACTTCTACTGATGACGTCACCAATGACGTCACAGATCACGTGGGCATGCCTCAAATGGTGGTCGACATACCGACAGCTACAAAATGACACCCCACACGACGCATTCGGACCAAGGATGGTCCCTCTCTACCCCAAACACAACCTCACGCACCCCCAAAATGACCACTTTACTTACTACACCCAACTGCGCATGTGCAGATTAACGCGATTTGCAATACAAAAACGCGCCATTCTGACCCTACCCTACAAAAGCTTCACTTTGACACCTCCCACGACCCATTTGGACCAATAGTGGTCCATCTCTACCCCAAACACACCTCACGCACCCCCAGAATGTCTGTTTTCCATATTACTACCAGACTGCGCAGGCGCAGAATAATGAAAACGGACGATACATTAGTCCAGTCGGATGCTCCTCCACGAGAGCTTGACAATAAGACCTCATACGACACCATCGGAACACTAGGGGCTCACCTAGATCCCAAACGTCCACTATTTGCCCACTACGCATGCGCGCAGTATCTTTTTCAAAAAAATTCACCGCTTAGCTTCGGGACCCCGCCCATCGTGTTCTACGTTTTGAGACGTGAAAAACAAGATCCCACAACCTATATCGCAATGTCCAAGAGTATATTTCCCAGTATAGATCTATCCACTGAGCAAGTATGGGCCAATATACAGACCTACCCGGTATCTGGACCTTTCAAAAAAAATTCCCCGCTTAACTTCGAGACCCCTCCCATCGTGTGGGGTGTCGCGTGGTTAGACGTGAAAAACAAGATCCCGCAACCCGTTTCGCAATGAACATGTGTGAATTGCACAGTATGGACCTTTCCACTGAGCTAGTAGGCCTATGGGCCTAGCCAGATCTCCGTGAACTTTTCAAAAAAATTCACCACTTAGCTTCTGGACCCCACACATCGTGTTCTACGTGGTGAGACGAGAAAAACAACCCATAACCTATATCGCAATGTCCAGGAGTAAATTTACCAGTATAGACCTATCCACTGAGCCAGTATGGGCCAATATGCAGACTACCTGGTACCTGGACCATTCAAAAATATTTCACCGCTTAACTTCGCGACCCCTCTCATCGTGTTCTACGTGGTTAGACGTGAAAAACAAGATCCCGCAACCCAAATCGCAATGAACATGTGTGAATTGCCCAGTATGGACCTATCCACTGAGCCAGTAGGCCTATGGGCCTATCCAGACCTCCGTGTACTTTTCGAAAAATTTCACCGCTTAGCTTCTGGACTCCGCCCATCGTGTTCTACGTGGTGAGATGTGAAAAACAAGATCCCGCAACCCGTATCGCAATGAACATGTGTGATTTGCCCAGTATGGACCTATCCACTGAGCCATTATGGGCCTATATACAGACCTATCCGGTACCGGGACATTTCGAAAAATTCCACCGCTTAGCTCCTAGATCTTTCCCATCGTGTTTTACGTGGTGAGACGAAGAGAACAAGGCCCCACAACCCACAGTGGAATCCACAAAAAATGACCACCCCCATACCCTATACAGGCATTTTTCAGTATAGGATGCAAATGTTCGAATCATTCTCCTATTGTTTAGGTAAAGTGAAGTCCGTGTTCCGCATTTTATATTTTCGGAGTCCTCGTTTTACATACACCCATCCATGACTTGATAGGCAGGCCCGATATGCCGGAGACCGATATTAACCCTTTTGGACCTGGTTGATAGGAGTTTTCCCCTATTTTAGGGGTAAAGTCCGTGTTCTGCTTTTTATATTTTCGGGACAAATTCCTCAATTTACATGCACCAACCCAGGACTTCACCGTCCTGGACGAGCGCTCCACTTTGACACCGCACTCGACCCAATCGGTCCACTAGGGGCCCCTCTGGCCCCCAAAATGTCCCGAAGATTGTCGACGATTGCCGGAGAATTTCTCCCAGCTCTCCGCGTATTTGGGACTACTTTCTATCCGCGGAGGCTTTTTCCCGCGATCGCATCATCGCTAGACCGCATCACCGCGTAGGAATACGTGACCGGAAGTCCCGGAACTATAGTGACCTTGACCTCTTGATCACGTGATATGCCCGTGACCTCCCCAAAAATGACGAAAGGTCAAGTTGACTTTATCCGTC
>JAVTVY010003890.1:0-40876 GCA_036873755.1 Hanleya hanleyi | reverse complement strand
TGTCCTGATGGAGAAATGAAAAGCCCTATTAATTTTGAAGTGAGAGGTCGAGGGCCTATATTGAAGTCCATCGGCTCTTGTTTTAAAATAAATCTCATTAAATGAAAACAAAATCATGACATGTACTCCTTGAAAATATTTCTTTTTGTCTGACCAGTCAACACATGTGGTAGGCAGTATTTATAGGGATTCACAGACAGTATCAGGCCAGAATAGTTCAGTAATGATCAGAACCTGATTATAGCAACGATTTGGTGTAAGACTCACGAAATATAATTGACAAAGGATCTGCTGCAAGTTGTATTGTCAGTCTTTTGTCCAGGATATTACCTTTTCAATGGGAGGTCTTGCACCAACGCCTTGCCCTGATTATGGTTCCATGTATTGCATTCAAGGGAACCCATCGCAACAATTCTGTCTTAGTAGTATACAGTTCAGCCCATCAATCAGAAGCAATGTGTTGGTTACGCAAATTAGCGTTAACGGAACCTACACGGAATCTGAATTATCAGTTCAGTTTTTTGTCCTGCAGTATGAATGACCATAAAAAAGGAATGATCAAATGACAGTTTGAGATCGATGCTGCACAGCATTTGGGGAAGGGGCAGAGAGAGAAGAGTGGCGGTATTTGAAATACGTTCAATTAAATTTTTATAACATACTCGAGTCTTCACCGTGGGGGGGGGGGGGGGTTTAACACATTTAGGTTGCACCACCTGGGGGTCAAGTTAAAATGGGATGTGGATACCTTTCCTCAAGATCTCGCTTGAGATTGTTTCTCATGCCGATCCACCTATAAAAGGTGGTGCCACCTGGGGGCCAAGTTGAAATTTTGTTTTTGACAATAATTTCTGAGAAACTAAATGGGTCCTTTCCAAATTTGTTGTGTGGGTACCTTGCCTCAAGATCGCGCTTGGGATTGTGTTTTTCGCCCATCCACCTACAGGTGGTGCCACCTGGGGACCCAGTCGATTGGGATTGCTTTCCATGCCAGGGACTCTTCTCAATGTCAGAGGACTTCATCCACTCAGGTGATAAAGAGTGATTACAAGAACATAGTGAGTTATGGCAAAAAATCAGGTCTTACATGAAGAGCGCCATAAGGTCTCTCCACCCCTCTGATAAGAGTTGAGATATATAAAAAATTGATTGATGTTAAATTCAATTTTGTTTTCCAGGGTGGATATAACATCTGTGACTGAATTACCAGGCACTCCTGTGGAAGGGTATATAATCAGTGAAACAGGTCGGTTTCTAATTAAGTTTTTAATTTATGATCGAGATCAGTTGACCGAAGACCATATCATTATGAAACTTGACATGCCAAGGCTTTCATGTTGGGCAAAGTTTAAACGGTGTATTCATTAACACATGCAAACTTCACTGACAAGGCAACCATCAGGCTTTTAGCTAGAATTTTGAAACAGGGAGTCTCAGTTCCTTATTGTCCCCCGCTACTAATTAGTAGGGGGGGACTTAGAAACACATGTGTCCGTAATTCCGTAAGATTTTCTTGTCCAGACAATAACTCGTGAATGATATAACCGATCAACTTCAAACTTGGGGTGTGCCTTGACATTGGTGAGAGGACGGTTGGGATTGTTTTTCAGCAATGTGCGTAATCTAATATGGCCGCCATTGGATTATAAGCAGTTGGATCTTGTCCGGACAATAACTCGAGAATGATTCAACCGATCTACTTCATATGTGGGGAGTGCCTTGACATTGTTGAGAGGAGGATTAGGATTGTTTTTCAAGGACGTGCTTAATCCAATATGGCCACCATCAGTCATATTGGATTTCATTGGATTTTAAGCAGTTTGAACTTGTCCGGACAATAACTGGAGTACGATTCAACTGATCTACTTCAAACTTTGGGAGTGACTTGACATCGGTGAGAGAACGGTTGGGATTGTTTTTCAGCGAATGTGCATAATCCAATATGGCCGCCGTCAGCCATATTGGATTATAAGCAGTTGGATCTTAGATTTTCTTGTCCGGACAATAACTCGTGAATTCACCGATCAACTTCAAACTTGGGGTGTGCCTTGACATTGGTGAGAGGACGGTTGGGATTGTTTTTCAGCAATGTGTGTAATCTAATATGGCTACCGTCAGCCATATTGGATTATAAGGAGTTGGATCTTGTCCGGACAATAACTCGAGAATGATTCAACCGATCTACTTCATATGTGGGGAGTGCCTTGACATTGTTGAGAGCAGGATTAGGATTGTTTTTCAAGGACATGCTTAATCCAATATGGCCACCATCAGCCATATTGGATTTCATTGGATTTTAAGCAGTTTGATCTTGTCCGGACAATAAATGGAGTACGATTCAACTGATCTACTTCAAACTTGGGGAGTGCCTTGACATCGGTGAGAGGACGGTTGGGATTGTTTTTCAGCAATGTGCATAATCCAATATTGCCGCCGTCAGCCATATTGGATTATAAGCATGCAGTTGGATCTGAGATTTTCTTGTCCGGACAATAACTCGTGAACGATTTAACCGATCAACTTCAAACTTGGGGTGTGCCTTGACATTGGTGAGAGGACGGTTGGGATTGCTTTTCAGCAATGTGCGTAATCTAATATGGCCGCCGTCAGCCATATTGGATTATAAGCAGTTGGATCTTAGATTTTCTTGTCCGGACAATAACTCGTGAACGATTTAATCGATCAACTTCAAATTTGGAGTGTGCCTTGACATTAGTGAGAGGACGGTTGGGATTGTTTTTCAGCAATGTGCGTAATCTAATATGGCCGCCGTCAGCCATATTGGATTATAAGCAGTTAAATCTTGTCCGGATAATAACTCGAGAACGATTCAACCGATCTACTTCCGGACAATAGCTGGATTACGATTCAACTGATCTACTTCAAACTTGGGGAGTCCCTTGACCTTGGTGAGATCCCGGTTTGGATTGTGTTTCATGAACGAGCATAATCCAATTTGGCTGCCATCTACCAGCGATATTGGATTATGTTGCATTTTAAGCAGTTGCCTGGACAACAATTCTAGAATAATTCAACTGATCGACTTCAAACTTGCAGTTTGGCTTGACATCGGTGAGAGGACAGTTGTCATTGCTTTTCAGTTACCTGTGTAATCCAAGATGGCCACCATCAGTCATCTTAGATTTTCAGCATTTAGATCTTGTCTGGACAATAACTCTAGAACGATTCAACGAATCTACTTCAAACTTGGGGAGTGCATGGACATTGGTGAGAGGACAGTTGGTATTATGTTTTATGGATGTGCATTATCCAATATGGGTGCCATCCGCTTATGGCTTATAGATTATGTTAAGCTCATCAGCGATATCTCCATTTTCAAATCATACTCTTCATCAATGATATGAGATATCATCGACCAAAAAAAATCGACCATAGAGGTCCATGGCCCCCGCAGCAGCAGCGCCAGTTATGGTGGATGTAATCCACCATAACTAGTGCTGCTAGCGGGGGACATGGACCTCTATGGTCGATTTTTTTCATAGTCTCATCCCCACATGTATCCGCACCATGTTAAATTTCAGGATTTTAGGTAGTCTCAGTTTGAAATAGGGAATCTCAAAGACCCCGAAGCTCATTGCCTCCTAGACTTGTTTGGTAATATACTTCTATTGCCTCGAAAACATGTCTGATGGAATAAGATCAGAGTATATAACCCATATACATGTACATCTATCTCTTCACTTTCTATTATGAACATACAAGTAATTTTGTTCCTTCTTGAAATGTAGAACCAGAATCTGCTAGTTCACTGTAGTCTGGTTTGTTTGAGACCCTTGCTAAAATACATTAAGAAACCTCAATACAGAAACTATCTGCATAAAGTGCTCCACTCTAATATGATTAGATTACCAACTGAAAAGCTATGCTTCAACAGTCATGATGAGGAAAGGGAAGCAACTTATATGAAGTCAACGTTACAAGTAAGGGTTGTAAGTGTGAAGGGTGGGGTCAGATTAGATATGATCTGTTTATGGTAGTTCATAACACAACATATTGCAATATTTTGATTTATATCATGTCATATTGTGATATCTTTGCATCTTTGTGTGCAATGCCAAAATGAGTACAAGGAGTCTCAAAGTTGCTGAGATGCATCATGATATTGCCAGAGCAACCTCATTGGAAAGTAACAGTACCCCCTAATAAACTCTATTGTTTTGTAGAGAGTGGTAAATCAGCCTCTCAATAATTTATAATTGCAGCTCATTATGTGGAGGAATGGGTTTCCACTCATTAGCCTCAAATATTTCTAAATCAACAGCTATATTAGGTACATTCATATTGCTCCCATTGTTACTTGCCATCAAACACCCCCCCCCCCCCTTACCCACCGCCTGTGCACACCATCTGCTCTTACATTGACAAAGTTGTTTGCATTTCCTTCTCTGTAACTGGTATAAGGTGACCAACATGATGAAGAATGAACATCGACCTCGGAAAGGAAAATTAAACTGGTATCAGAATTGAAAATCTATCGTCCTATGAATTTTGTTTTCATTAATAGCTCATTTTTCATACGCCCATCGATAGATGAGGTCGTATATTGTGATCACTATTTCCATCTGTCTGTCTGTTAACTTCTGCTTAACTTTCATTAAGTTCCATTGTGATTGAAAATACAGTAAATTATTTAAAATAGTGTATGTGTGCTGTAAGAAAGAAGTCTAAGCCTATTGTTTTTTACCCATCTGTCCAGTTCGGCTGAAGGATATTGTCTGCTTGGTTCGTCCGTCCATCTGTCTGTCCATTTTGCTTGTTAACACAATATCTCTTGAAAGATTATGGCCAGACTTTCTAAATTCATATAACGTATACAACTGGTGATGGGTCACAGTCAAAAGCCTAGTGCATATGACTGACCTTGACCTATTTTGGCTATGTCAAATGTGAGTATTGGTGAGTAATTTTCACGGATTACATCTAGGCTCTCATGAAATGATTTTTGAGAGAGAAAGAATAAATTGGCCATCAGCGGGATTCGAACCCACGACCCCGATTTATCGCGCCGATGCCCTACCGACTGAGCTACATGTATGACGGCCCATAGGTATTACACCTGTGGATTGTCCCTGTGACGACCAACCTTCTCTCTCAATGTTGCAATGTGCGCAACTGGCTTTATAATGAAGAAATGATATTTGGTATGGCGTATAGCCCGTATGGCGTATCCCGTGGCAGGCTATATGCCATACCAAATATCATTTCTTCATCTAGGCTCTCCAAATTCATAGTACATATGCAATTGTTGATTGACTGGAGGTCTATTTTATCACGGTCAAAATATAATTATTGCATTATCTCGAGGGACCATCTGACCATGGCTCGGCTCTTCAAATTAACACCGCAGCACATATGCAACTGGTGATTAATTAGAAGCCTATTCAAGTTGACTGACCTTGATCTATTTCATCAAGGTAAAATTCCACTTAATACTATATGTTTCAAAAGGTTATAGTTAGGCTCTTAGCATCAGTATATCTCTCTTTCTCATCAGCATATCTATCTTTCCCATTTCAGCTGGTCTACTGGTGACTGCCACACTTCACAAATCCACATTGAAAAGTTACACTGAGAACTTATACCACATCAACTTCCGGGGCGACATCCTGGGCATATTACCCTGTCTAGGAATAGGGCCAAGGTCTTTCTTCTCCTTCCACCATTCAGGAGGCAAGGTCAAGGACATTGGTCGAGGACCGAAGGCCCCTGACCCTCCCCCTGGCTGGTATGTGTACTTCCGAGATGGCTATGGTGGGATCTGTTGTATCAGACTAGGTCCATCGACGAGATGACTCGGTGCTCAGATAGTAACCAAAAAACTGCCACCATGTTCAGACTGCCGTTTGTCTCAGATAATATATTCCAGACATTTTCGGCGATATTTTGGAGACAATTTATCAAACAGCTTGGAACTTCACGCAGCATATTATTAAGACTGCCGCGTAGCGTCGCAGTCTTATTGAATCAGCTTGGTCTCATGGGGGCCAAAATCGCTTTGTCCGCAAGATTGCGAAAAAACAAAGCAGAGTTGAGACTTACCGTCACAGGGCCAAATGTGGAGAAGATATTGAACTAGAAATTCGTACCAATTTGGGCTGTCTCAGATAAACGGAAGTCTGTTTTTCAAGCCCAAATTGTTTGTGTAAAATTCTGATATTTTAATCGGAAGAAAATCGTGCTTGCCAACACGGGCAGCTAACACATGAACATGAACGTTGCGTTGCCCGTGCCGATTTTGACTTGCTCCAGACACGCTAACGTAGAACTCGCGAGTTGATCTAGTGAAGGCAACAACAACAACAACAGCAACAACAATTATTTTGCTTGATTATTAGTCACAACATTTTCATTTGGGAACTCGATTTATCTCTTGAAGAATTCAATATTTATCCACTATAACACATTTTTTTTGCGCGTGTTTCGCGCGCATTTTCCCATCGATAAAAAACAATTGTTTGGGGCAAAACTCAATTTCAAAATTTCTCAAAAATTCAATTCTTCAAATTCAAGTTTTTATTCTGGGTTTAATACTAACATAGATGAAAAAGTGGCTAAACCCCCTCCCCCCCCCCCTGCTGTTATGATATTTAAGAAAATATCGTTCCAACAAATTTAATCTCATAATTGAACCTTTTGTTGACATGTTTCACTGAACTCCCTAATAGTGGAACAGTCTGGTGAGAGAAATGAGCCCACCGAGTCAACATCCATCTTAGCATGCTGAGGGGATTTCACGTTTCGCTTAAGACTGTCCTTAGCTCAATGCTATGATTCGGCATGTATTCCACATGATGCCACCTCTCGGCTGCAAAGGATATATTTCTGGAGGGACATAATCCTGTTCGAAAGTTGTTCCTGAAGCATCAAGTCACATGCCCGCCGCATTTAAACGAGCCAATGAAATTATCTGTATTTAAATATTTTGACCTGGGCATTTCAGACATGTCAGTCTCACTTGAGTGCAGAGGCGCAAGACTGGGGGATTCTATGCGAGACAAAAACGAAAGTTGTGCGAATCAGCTACTTTAGTTCTCACTCTAATGGAGCATGCTTATTTGTTTTTCTTAAGAAAAATCATATTACAAACGACCTTACCTATTTCAAAAAAATAAAATCGGCGACAGTTCACAGGAAAATGATATGCTTTTTATTTTGTGATAGGGGCATTTCGAGGCCCACCAAGAGATCATTTCAGTCGATGGCTTTCTGGAGGTGTGTCTTCGTTTTATGAATGTGATTGCGCCATTGTCGGATCTCACGGGACCAATCGGATGTGACCAATTGGGAAATGCCATAATATACTCGGATATCACCCAATACTGCATGGCTATGAGCAGAAGTTTCTACGTATGATCGTGCCATGCGTTAGGATGATGATCAACATCATGAAGTGAGGACATTGGTCTTGGCAATGCAGAGCTAGAGGAAGGAGATAAATGTGTCAGTGTCATCAACGTCTCCCGATCGAGGGAAGAAAAACGTGTGTTCAAATTCTACAATACATGAAAAAAATGGAGAAACTAGTTGGAATACATGACAGTATGGTGATAAAAAAAAAATTCAGAAGGGGTGACAAGCTGAAGTACCAGGAAGACAAGTAAAAACAAGCGCTGGATGAGCGCAAAGACCTCCGTCGAGGCAACAGGGTCCGTAGCGTAATACATCACTGAATAACATACGGCCGGATGCCAAGCTCAATTTTGCATTTGTTGGACGTTAGCTTCATCAATGGTAATTGATCTGGGATTGAGGGTTCCTCACTAGCATGTCCAGACAGGGATGTGAAAGTCACATTCCCAGCAAATAATTTTTGTTTGATTTGACGTGCTTGAAATATTGGGGTATGGAGTATATTGATGGAAAACCTGGAAAAGTGCTTGAGACATTAGGCCCCATCCCACCCACACCTCCCCATGAGAGGATCCCCTCACCCAAATCAACACGTTAGCGACAGAAATGAGACCCTGTGTGCCTAGTTGTACCAACTTGCTTGTGATTTTGTGCTATAGGCCCAACACAGCAACACTTCATATTTTGTATGTGTACAGTATAGCATCATCATTGATGAGAGAATGCTCTTCAAAACACACCTGATTTTACCGACACTTCGTTCTGATCTGTCTCAACATCATATGATGAGGATTCAATGCGCTCGGTATAATTTTGTATACTGGTGTTACAGGTCACCTTCGCCTTCACCTTACTGTATCAATGACCATGGACTTGTACATGTATCACATTCACATTGAATGGTGATGGCTGATGAGAATATTGCCCCTATGGAACAAATGACTGGATTCCACGCAGCAAATATTTATTGTGTAACAGTGAGAAGAAAATTAATTGTATAAACATTCCAAGCCTCATTGAACACAAGCCGCACCATACTTGATATGAATATAACGCGCGTACATTAGCTCGCTTGGACGTCGCTTAGTTAAATATGGACAGACTCGCAAAAATCTCAAAATTTTCAAAAGCCACAAAAATGCCCTCAGCTTACAGAGTAAGTAAAAATACTTATGTACAACTTGATGTTTAGAAATGACTGTGTTGAGCGGTTCTATTCCCAACTTCTCTTTTATTCTATGTCATAGAGGACAGGGTTTGGTAGATAATTAAAAACTGTATTAACTCGGCTTCACATTTTAGAGAATGACTTTAATTGAGCCAAAGATGAAAGAGAAATACACTTATAAAAAAATCTATTTAAAAATATATATGTTTATATTAATTTCCATAATTTATTGAAAAAAACTATACGTAGACTTCGACCACCCAATATCACACAGGCCAGGCAACTGTGAGAACAAGTGAAAGATACCCATCGAGTTGAGCGGATTTGCAGATAAAAAAAAAAAAAAAAATGCACTTTATGCCTCACGAGGCCCTTCTCCATAGAGTGCATGCCAGTTATTTTTCTAGACTACAACAACAACAGTTTTTGCCTGTATCACAGTCCGAGCTTCCGATTACCCTTCAACCTTACCCAGACGACGGATAATTTTTGACAGATTGTCCGGCTAGGTTGTTGATCGGATTCACAGATCATGAATTCCACCGTGACGGAATCACCGTTGGGAAGACTTTTTCTTTATTCAAAGTCATGTACTCGGAAGTTCCGTGGTCATACCCATGTAGTTTCAAGTTTAGTTTGCTATTCTATATGACATCTGTTTACGGATCCATGAAAAATCTACAGATGATCCAGCATTTTCAGTAAATCATGCTTCGAAATGTTCGTGACGGAATCACCTGAAACGGACATGACTCTTGACTAGTGTTGCTTGTCTATTTTTTTGCTGCTCTGTTTCAATCTGACTATTCTTATATGACATCTCTTACTAACATACAGTACCCAAGGATGAGAAGATTTTTTTCATCGTGAGAAAAACGCGACTGGATCATCCCAGGGGTTAAATCTAGTCCGTGACGGAATCGACAAAAAATCGTGATGGAATCACGAGTGCGCTTTTTAAATCTTATCGGTAAAAGTGCTTTATTAATTACACATTTTCTTCAAAAAAATATTCCTAGAGTGAATTTATCTCTTCTACTTAGAAAATTAAAACTCTGACCTCTTATTTTTACTAAGGTATACAGCTCCCGCCACATGCATATCTTTTCTGCAGATGTTTCAAAATAGTATAGTTTTCAGTAAAGTGCAATTTTTCTTCTTTGACAATTTAGAATTTCCCGAGTTCTTCATGTTAAAAAATTGCGGGAAAAATATTTCGCTATTAAAACACATCTTCTCTATTACTGGCTTGTTCCCGGGGATCATAGGAAGCGAATAGAACAAACAGCATGCTAATATAGGGTCTGTACGACAGAATGTGGAGTGAATTTTATGCGAAAAAGGGCTGTTTAGCAATGTCCGCTTTTCCGTGGAATTCATGAGCGCACGATTGAAGTATCATGGGAAGATATATATTTCCAGTCGCTATCCCCCCCCCCCCCCCCCCATCTTCAAACAAAAGGAAAAGAAAAAGCCGAGAGAGCGCCTCGTGAGGCAGAGTTATTTTTCCAGACTACAACAACAACAGTTTTTGCCTGTATGACAGTTCGAGCTTCCGATGACCCTTCAACCTTACCCAGACGACGGATAATTTTTGACAGATTATCCGGCTAGGTTGTTGATCGGATTCACAGATAACGATTGAAGCATGGGAAGATATATTTTTTCAGTCGCTATCTCCCCAACCCTCACCCCCCAACTAAAAAAAAAGAAAAGAAAAAGCCGAGAGAGTTCTTCGGAGTTTTACGTTTTTGACCTCTGACTTTGAATTTGACTTCTCACTTCCGACTCGCATCCTGGTGAATGACACTCGTTCTTTATCTTTTTGCCGATCAGAGATTCTCGAGGAAGTTTCCAATTATACTATCTGGAATGCGAGTTTTTCTTTCGTGAAAATTTACTTTTTATGAAAGCGCAGGTTTGTCTTCGTAGCATGTACCGGCCATCTGTACCAGCGCGAAGCTATAAGTACACGCGCGAATTTAGTACCCTCGAATAAAGAGACCCGGTGGAAGCGCTGCAAAGGATACACACCTTTTGTGACGTAAGCATTCATTTGTGTCCAAAGAAAAGATTCAAGATTTCGTCGGGAACCATGACGATCGCTATTGGAAATACTATGAGTCGTGGGTTCCCCATATGACAATTATTTGGCGGGAGATTTCACGTTGCGCTCCTAGACCTCCGTCTGATCGACGGAGGTAAAAATAGTTACTTCTGGACGGTAACTTTCAAAAACCTGAACGAATTCTTTGCAGATTTGGTATGTGGATAACGAGGATATCACTCGAGATTGCTTTCCATGCTGGGTGCTGACTGTTAAGGTTCCAAGCCAAATCAGTAGTTTCAATGTCGGTGGACTTCAGACGCTCTGATTTTCATTAAAGTTTTCTCTGAAGCATCAAATTAATTAATGGGATAAATTATCAAATTATTGTGCTTCGTACCTTTCATCCTGTTATGACTGTCAAAGGTAACTAAAGCATTACACATAACACAACCTATACACATGATCAAATTTTGGGAAATAGGAAAAACTATGTATTTCTAAAGATCACAGTCAAACATCAAAACCATAAAATCACACAGATAACGGCAGTCTTTCGAAGTCCACGAGTTCTAGTTTCAAATTATAATAATGTTATTTCAAAAGTATCAAGAAAATCCTTCCAGCAGCTCTCAATAAATAAAAAAAAAAAAATTTGTTATTGAGGATTAGTTTCTTACATCAAGCCTGCATATTATAACATTGGCAAATCAACGTCATCATAGTTCCGAAATAACATGATAGGTATTGGTGGTTTTTTGTTGTCAATTTTTATCAGATTTTCATGAGATAGGTGAATAAAATTTACTACGTACTTTTTGGTTCATATACTGAGTGAGTGAATATGTTTTAACATCGCTTTCAACACTATTTCAGTCATATCACGACGTTGGGTTCTATTTCTTCACACCCAGGGAACACAATGGGTAGGATCCTTTTCTTTTTTACACCCAGGAACCCCACTGGTGGTGGTTCATATACTGTGTGAAATTTCAGCTTCTATCTGGGTCAGATAGTAGGATTTTGCCCACTCACATCTGTGCATGTATGTAAGACCCATTCCCAGTCTTAGGTTGATGTGGATGGCATCAACCAAAGTTGATTTTCTGTGTTTACTATATGGACGGTAGATAATTCATGTAAGGAACTATTGTCCAGACCTAGATTTGTGCCACTGAAAAGTCGAGGGTCTAGACACATTGTTGTCCCCAGACATGTGCCAGACTGGACTGTTGTATGTATTGTCTTGTCATCTTTACATGAAGTACATGTATACTTGTGTTTGTATTTGTTAACAGCACATATGGATCAAACTGTATTGTATAATATTGTTTGTGTGGGTCCTTTATTTTGAATTTCGGAACTGCAAGAGAACAAATGCTGTTACCAACTGGGTACAATAATCCATCCTATGGCTAAAGTATTGATCACTCTCCATGTGTACTAAGTGTGGTTCGGAGGTGTCAAATTTTTAATTCAGAAACTATCTTTTCACAAATGTTTTCCAATTCGACAGCATTCCTGAATTCCGCACTTTACCAGTTAACTGTGATGCAAAGCTCTCATATAAATGTACCCGGTATCAATATTACATGTACTATAATAGCACCTGTATCGTACAAAACCACTCTGGTTCAACTGTTGTGATGAAAGATAAAAAATTCATACTGAAAATTTAGGTGTCGGGTGGCTATCCACTGGTGACCTCATTGAGGAGTGTTTGACAATAATTTGTTACAATATCACATTGAATGTGCAGCTTTCTACTGGCAACATCATTATGGAGTGTTTTGACAATAATTTGTTACAGTATGACATCAAATGTATAGCTTTATACTGGCGACATCATTTTACAATATCACATTGAATGTGTAGCTTTTTAACTGGCGACACTATTATTGAGTATTTTGATAATAGTTTGTCACAATATGACATCAAATGTATAGCTTTATCATGTTTATACTGGTGACATCATTTTACAATATCACATCAAATGTATGTGCCACTTGCTGTGATATCAATCAGTTCAGGCTGAATTGTTTTACTGACTGTTATATGTAGTTTTTGACAAGTATTATTGTTGTATCATATATCAAATCTCTCTGATTTGATAACGACAGTGGATTTTGACCTTGCAATGTTATATGTATCAAGTTTTTGATACATCATTTAAAGTATAAGTTCCATGACTTTATCATGGCTTCAAGACATTCAAGGTATTTTTTATGACATGTAGAGAATATTTATCCAGTTTTAGTATTCATGGATGTTTACATGTACATGTACTTGTCCGTCACAAGCCTTTAAGGTTCTACTTGCTGTAAGGAATTATTGCTTTTGTAACCTGCAAAAACTGACAAATGTTTTCTTAAATAATTAATATTTTTTATTCGCTTGTCAAAGAAGAGGTCATATAATGCGATGGCGAGTTGTGTCTGTGCATCTGTCAGTTAACATATGAACTGTATATCAGTTTATTAACTCGAGAACAAATGTTTACTTAGTTGCTTCTTCACATTTTTGTTTCTTCGCGAAAACAAAAAATTCTCACCTGAAAGAAATCTATTAACGGAAAATTTTCAATTTCTTATATTGTCCGACCATTGTTGATTCCAGTGTGGGATATGTGAGTCCTTGACTCTGGTTTCAAGGTCACCTGGTTAACAAAAGTTTAGCCTCTTTTAGTTTATCTTTGAATAGAATATGTCATAAGTGCTACATTCTCATAAGCACAAAGCCTTAGACTTTTCTCTGGATAGCTAGCTATCAATTGTCACCAAGGTCATTAACCACAATCTTGAAATTTGCACCAGTATAATTCCAGATGTACAGGCATATAATTTGAAGCCCCTTTTTGCTCTCGTTTTAATACACACTTTTTTGTATACTCAACATTTTCATTTAATGGAGTCTGGATAAGAAGCATTGAGCACTTACTACATTGACTCACAGGTCGAGAAGATGAGGTTTTTATTTATAGTTGCTTGTCTGAGAGCAGTTTCATCTGGTCTCTTCTAACATATCGTGTGCTGACAATATGCTACAGAGGGAATTTGGAGTTACATGTACCATGGGGAGATGAAGGGCAAAAAATGACTTTTGTGCTAACATTATTTTGACCCATACCTATTGCACGTATTTTGTTCCTCTATTTTATATCACAGTCTATTCTTCATCAGCAAATATCACTCTCTCATTCCACTTCATCAGATTTCTTCCTGCTCATTACCTTAGGAGGAATCTGGATATGATCTGCATATGAGACATGTGTATGAACTTTTATTTTAACACTTCATGCTACTGTGATATCTTCTTCTGTTCAACCACTGCAGATAATTGACAAATGTGGCCAGGTGCACAAATTTATACACTGTAATGTCTTCTGACCTGATGTCGATATGTCGCCCCATCAAAATGCAAGGCCTGCTTACGAATATGATGTTCATTATCTACAGTGCATGAACGTGAAGAGAAACTACTGTATTATGGGGTATAATGTATTTTTTGCCGGTCAATACTCTGTAGATACATGTAGCATAGATCTTTTAGATTGGTTGGTTTCTTCATGACAAGAAAGGTATAAAGGAACACAAAGGTAGAAGATATCCTTTCTGCATGTAGCCTATGTATTATTAAGTGTATGTTTCTTTTCTGTTGGATAATGCTGTCTGTTTTGTATAATTAGGTTGAGAAAATAACAAATTTCCATACATGTGTTGAAAGGGATGTGCTTGCGTTAATAGGCCTGCAATCATTGTGTGATAATAGATCTAGCTTGTGATATAAGTTGTGATAAATAAATAATCAGAAGTACAGATGGTTTATTATAATGTACAATAAAGTACCTATATCAATCTAGGTAAAACCAAGATGGTAAATCATCTAAACGTGACACTATAAGAAAATTTGTGCGAAATGTTCACCAATATTCTATGAGATCTCATGATGAGATAAGCCAATCATGACAATTTCTGCCTTTTCACTTTGACAATGATTGACGTGTAGTTCATGGATATTAGTTTCTTTAAATGGCATGATTAGCGATTGCTTTGTCTGTCCGTCCGTCTGAATTGCTTGTCCGCACAATATCTCCATTAATATTCGATGGACAAGATTGAAACTTGCATGGAATGTGGCCAGTGCCTCGTAGTTGTGCAGCGTAGAGTTTTTACCCCTCAGCCTATTAGGCTGGATAGGAAGGATAGGCGGCCATCTTTAATTTATGCAAAATCATTAATGATCTCTTGATACCGTACGTTCAAGTGCTCGATGTAAAATTTGATATACATCATCAGTGCATCAAGAAACTTACGATGAATGACAGAACTGGTTTCTCTGATTGGGCGGACTTTCTACATCACTAAGGAGCCACTGTTCAGCGACTAATGTTGTCATACTTGGAGACTTCAACAATGACTTTGCTGTCGACTCGGCTGAAACAACCAAGATAAACGACTTCTTCCAAGAGCATGGGCTCTTTCCCTTAATCCCCACCCCAACCACAGATCTTAGGACAACCATTGACCACATTTTCACCAATTTCAAACTCACAGATATACAATTTGATGTCCATGAAACATATTATTCATATCACAAGGCTGTTCGGATTGCCATCCACCCATCCTCATCCTCTGCTTGATCACAGATGGAAAGAGACAGACAATCAACAGGTACACAGGGATTCATACAGTTATTGCTATCAAAGACTTTTATTATTGTTTAGATTATTATTAGGGTTCAAAGCCAAAATGGCTTGAAGCCTTTTGTTTTTGTTCAGAATATTTCTGTTCTTCCGCCATATTTTTCGCACACGCTATGTCAAAATATTTATTATAATCCTTCAATGCATCCAACATCCCACACTGAATTTATCATATTGTAATCTTTTACAAGCCACTGCTAAAGCATCTTCTGCATTCAACCAAATCTTTCAGGCTTTTACATATGCATTTTTCATTCATTGTGTACCAATATACACTGACTAAAACTGTCTGGCTGAGGGGTTGTTGCACCTTTTAGAGTTCCAGTATAATTTTCAAGAGTTATGGCCCTTTTTCTGAAAGCTCTGTGAATGGGACTTGTCCGGGCTGGAGCTTGGTTGATATTGTATGGGCAGTTATGAAATTTGCAAGATATGTGGTCAGTGCCCTGTAGTTGTGCATCGTGAAATTTCTCCACATTTCGCATATATTGTTAAGAGTTATGGCCCTTTGTTCTTCGAATCTTTGTGAATTGAGACTTGTCCGGGCTGGATCTCGGTTAATATTGTATGGGCAAGTATGAAATTTGCATATGTGGTCAATGCACCATAGTTGTGCAGCGTGAAGTTTCTCTGCTTTCGGTTATATTTTCAAGAGTTATGGCCCTTTGTTTATCAAACCTAAGTGAATGGGATACATTTATTTGTCCAGGCTGGATCTCGGTGCATAACCAATTTGGACCGAGAAAATGGCTATGTTTATGTTATTCTACATTCCAAAGCAGAATGGGTGCAAAATTCAAAGTTCACTAATCGCTTCATAATTTCACCACAATATACTCCCAAGGAATGTAGGTCTCATATTCACATTTTCGGATTTGCTGAAAGCCCCGGCGACCATCTTGCATCAGAACATTCTGTTATCACTTGTTGGTCGATACTTGGAATGTGTATTATGCGAGGCATGGCGAAAAAAAAGTGACTGAAACAGAATTTTTATAATTATCCAAATTAGGCCTCCAACGACCAATACAGAACAGGACAATGGCAGAGCAGTGTCGGATTAAAGCGGAAAGGTGGGGAGGTGGGGGGGGGGGGGGACATACAATTGAGCAATCTCTGATTGCTTCCTTGCTGTCTTTAAATATTTTCTACTGCTTAGACTTTTCGGCACAGAGTTAACCCTTTTATGTTCACAGACATCGTCTGGAAATATTGCCATATCTGGATACTGTTTCCTGAAAATGTTTACTATATTGGTCCATGTGCTACCATGTGTAATTTCAGTGGCTTGACTTCGAAATTGTTTCACCAAGCTTGCCACCTGATTGGCTAACAAATGTACTTTGAAATTTGCTTTGGATTTATATAGCGTGGAAGTCAGATATACATGTAGTATTCCGTGATATTTAATCTGAGTTTACTTAGATTGGTACCTTATATGTATTTATAGTGTTTGTACAATATACTGTATTTATTTTACTTTCTCTATTTGCTTCTCGGTCCTGTCAGTACTTCTATTGAATAAAGTAACAATTGAATCATTCATAACACCGGAAAGAGTTGCTAACTGTAGCGTGGGATATTAAATATACTTTATTATGTAACATATATCTCATCTGGTACTATGGCGATACCTTTGGTAAATTGTGTCTAATTTCGCTTAACCCGGGGTTAGGGGCTGTATGAATCCAACCAGATCCTCATGGTGTTCATATGAACAGTCCCAATCAAAGCATGACTGACATGCAACATTCTCTGGATGACGACTTTACAACGAATATCATATGGATTAAGTATACTGATCAGCAATACGGATTTGATATTTTTGGAACATCATGATGTCTTGCCGGCATCATTTAAAACTGTTGACTGCTTCTCTCTTGCAGGAAACTATGTTCATACTATGATTGTCTTTTTGAATTTAGTGCTAATGCTCTTATATGGAATAGATCTTTGGATTATGGGTGTGGATATTCTTTAATGGATGAGGGATTAATAATGAATGATGGTCAGATGCTTGTAATTTAATTTGGTACTTTTCACCCGTGTGTCAAATTTGGCCTTGGGGTATTGTCATCGGTGTCCACATTCTTCCATCATTTCCGTTTCCTCGTTACCACCATTATCAAGAATAAATATGCTTAAGATCACTAAACTTACAGCACACAATCATGTGTTCACAGATCAGAAGCCTATTGAAAATCAGTGCCATTGACCAATATTTCTGTCGGTCACCAGATCAAACTGTCAATTTTCACAAATTGCTTGTTACACCTATATGAACAACTATGCCAACGAGTACAAATGCATATGGTCATAAAGCAGAACCCTTTCGAAAATCAGTGAAAGTGACCTATATTTTCCAGGTCACAGTCACTGCTTCAAGTTTGTGCATATGTCACTGGCTGCTTATTACCACCATTTTCAAGTACAATAAGGTCCTAAGAACACATCAGGTCATGGATTACAGCCAAATATGTTCTAGGGAAATTGTCATCATGTATGTATGTATCTCCGTTAAGTTATCTCTGTTTTCTGATTACCATCATATCCCGAGAACTTACAATGCAAATGAATGTGGTCATATCCTAGATATGTGACCTTGAACAAACTCACTCTCCAGGAGATTTGTAACCAAATTAGCTTCGCTGAGTGTCCAGTTACTGCCAAACATGTTTCGCTATACATGAATGTATGCGGCATTCTGCTCAAATTGTGCTATAATGCGATTCATTAATCTTTGGAATGTGGCAGGAGCATTCTGTAAACCCTAATGGCCGCTAGGGTTTGTTAAAGAACTGACACCAAGTCCATAGTTTGAGCATGAGGATTCTGTCTTTAATCTCCCAGTAGGAAGGATGAAAAATACCTACAAAAGGCAATGGACGGACAATTGTGAATGACAATTCAGTACTTCAGTCAACAATATAGAACATGTACCGTTACATAACATAGGCAAAGTTATCACTACTATGCAATGTGTTGTATATGAATTATTGTTTACCAAGGCAGATCATGTGACCTTACTGAATAACAAGTATCAAGTCTGGGATCTATTACAGAATGAAACTCACTGGGACTTGTTCCCACTACTCTATATACTGTAAAGAACATCTGAACATTGAATAATGTAACTATGTGAACACCGAACATAGGATTTCTTGTTGTTAATTATTTCTACTGACAGCCTATATTACTTAATAATAATATAGCATGTGGGGTCATGACCCCCAGTAGCTTGCTTAAAGGCGGTCAACTGGTCACACACCATTTACCATTATCACCAGAATATCATCACATGGCCTACAGACAAAACAATATTCAATAATAGTAATTCAGTAATGACTAGACACAATGACTGATCATACACAGCCGTGACAATTATCTCGTATACCAGGGCTATATTAACTCTTTCCCTCATAGACTTGTCGGGAATTTTCTCTCTCTGGCTCATAATAGATTTGTAATGGCGTAGGTCTTCAACCCATGGACTCATTTCAATTTTCATACCTCTCCAGCGATGTAAAATATCCCATTTTATGTCCCATGTCATGTGGAGAAATATTTACCAATGGTCTCCCACAGACCCATTCTACGTAATTTGTTCACGTTTTATACCAATATCAGCAACATTTATTCTAAAAATAAGTAATCTTGTGAGAAAATGTGTTGTGTCTGCTTTACTTCTGTTGGAAATCACGAAAAAAAGCGAAGAAATTGTCGCATTTTAGCCACGTTTTGCACCGTTCTCTTCCTGCTTTCCGTATACCATCGTAAAGCTAATTCTCCGTAGGATCGGGATTTGGCAGTGAACTGACAGGATGGCAGGTGTAGAACGAACAATAACTGTGTTAATCCAATATACCTTCCGTGACGGAGAATACAGACGGTAATAAATATTCATAAGGTGAAAGAAACACAGCTCACTGATTGGCCAAGGTTGGGTGCGGCCCAGCGTGATTGGAGGAAGAGGTCACGTGGTGACTCGGTCGCTATGGTCACTGTCGACGAAAGGCCGATTCAGAAAGAATGGCGACTGAACATATTTACCGCGAAGACTGCAGGTCCCGGGAAAATACATAAAATAAACTCAGATGGGCAGATTTGACGAGCTAGTCATCAAGGTTAGATACTTTGGTAGTTTATGCTCGCGTTACGTGAAATATTCAGGAATTTGGAAGCAGATTTTACTATTTTTCGAACGTTTGTCTTGGAGCACACGAAACAAATTTGTTGTCAAATCGCGCATTTTTCATCGATTATTTCTGTTTCTCTCCCGATTTCATTTTACCCTTACCATAAAACATACCAACAGTCCATATAGTCAGATTTATTGAAATTTTGGCTTTCTCAAAACGTATAGTTTTAATTAGGTTTTACTCAAGTAAACGCCAAAAATTGCAAGAATAATCCACCACATGGGAACTCCAGTCACTCGTCAACACCCGTCTTCATGGGTTACGCGAACACTCGTCAAAACACGCTTACATGGGGATCTACACAAGTCGTCAAAACCCGCTTATATGGGGGAAAGAGTTAATATATCGTAAATATTCCGTCCGAAGGGTTTTCAATCCGTAAAAGTCAAGATACAAGCACAAAACTACAGTTTGTCAAAATAAACTTTCCCCATCCGAGGGTCCGGTTTACAGTTCAAAACAACTTTTCCATGTTTTACTTCAGATGTGTTATCTCTACAATTATTTAAAGTACCGGTAATTCACACTAATACATTTGCACACAATACTAGTTCATCTCACTAATCCTTCACTAGTTCCCAACATTTAATTAATCCATGATACATAAATCAGAGAAATCTGGGCTACATTCCAGTACATCATCAGTAACCATGGTAACTATTTACCTTCATTGTTGTTGGAAAACGCCATAAAAATGAATGAAGTAATTCAGCACGCAGTCACAGATATATAATTCCATCTCCTGGCAGCTATATAGCAACACACCAGATCACTGTCCCCCACCACAACACATCCGGACAGTGGGGGGTGGCTATGTGTACAAAAATAATATAAAAAAATAATATGAAAATATTGCCTTGTTTTGAGGGGAATATGCAGTTTTGTTGCCCCGAGGATGTGCATAGGCACAGCCGTGCATATGCATATGCACAGCCGAGGGGCAACGAAACTGCATATTCCCCTCACAACAAGGCAATAATTTCATTATTATATTTATCAACTTAACTCTGTGCTAATCTATTATCTCTCTAGCAAAATAATGTTTTATGTTTATTTTGGAAGAGCGCAATCCTTCTGAGTTGATTGCTTTCAGTGGGCAATCGCCAGCAACATTATTTTTCATGCACGAGATTCCACGGATTCGGAGCTGCTTCACTACTATCGTGTAAATCTCGCAACGCAGGTATAGTTGTTCGATGCCGCTTGTTAGTTACTCCAATAATGTGCTTGGGTACCATTCTACTTACAATTAAGATGGGGGGAGATAATTTATTTCTGCTGTGTTCTCCAGCTTAAATCAACTCGACGAACTGCTCCGTGATCGGCTGTTCGCAGCGCGACTGAGAGAACGGGACGACCTCTGGTGTAATTATCTCCCTTTAGTGTATATTCCATGGGGGTGGAATATGCAGTTTTATTGACCGGGGAATATGCAGTTTTATCTCATTACAATTTATATAGGGAGACACTCTAATAAATATAATAATTAAAAATATTTCCTCTCGACTACCGATCTGCACAAAGCAGCATACTAATTTACAATATTAATTCCATAGAAAAATATTGTATTACGTTACAATCAAGTACAATATGCGACAGATTTCTATCAGACCAAGTCCTTACATATTGGAAACATGTGGAACGTAATTCGCGCTCACTTTGACGGACACAAAAATGCATATACTTATCTACATCAATGAATTTAAACTCTAACAATCGGGTCACTATTGTGCGAGAGTTACAAGCTTTCAAGAGAACAATAATTCAATTGAAGATACTCACAAGAGATTACCGGAAAATCGAAAACAACAGCGTAACTTTCAACTGTGACGCTTTACCCACGCTGTCGGGGATCTACGGAAACTGCCGACTAGACACTTCGGAAGCACCAAAAAACCTCAGACGTGCACGAATTATATACACTGCGACTCGACAATATAACAGGGCTCGGAATACAATACTAATATTTTGTGCCACCTATCACACTCCCCTGCTAAGATATTGCTGTCTCAGCAATACGATAATCTATATACATGAAGAAAAAGACTACGAAGTTGGTGTAACAGTAACACCGGCTAACATTTGCACTAGTAACAGCTGTGTTTGAGCTATGTTAGACAATACATTTGGATCTACACCAGTATTTGCAGTTAACCCTTGGTTCACAGCGGAACGTGGTAGATTGTAAGGGTTCATGTGCTGTCCAGCTGTGGTACGGCTACTCCTACGTAATGGTGGCTCATTATCAGGAAGGTCAGCGACGTACGGCTCCGTTCGCTTCCTGGTCATCGAGTACCCGTTCAGGCTCCCCTGCTGTACAGGAAGCACTACCATGGCCTTGCTGTTCAGCAGGCTCAGCATCCAATTGTTCAAGTTCATCTGGTTGTGATTCAGTCGAATCAACATAATTTACTGGTATAAGTAGTCCGTATGACTCCTCGTCCTCATCACTTTGGGGTTCTGTTACAGCGGTATTCACAGTTTGTACCTCTGAATCCGCTTCCTTCAAACTGGCTGGGGCTACATCACTAACCAAAGCCTTCGAATCCAACAAGTCTTGTCGATGTAAGGTCTTTTGCTTAATGTCTCCAGCTAATGGCTCTACTGTGAACATATTGTCACCAACTTTAGCAACCAATTTATGAGGTTCAGGTAACCACACATCTTGAATCTTGTGACAACCTACAACACGATTCTTGAGGAAGACACATGATCCTATCTGTAAAGGATAGTTGCCTGCATTCTTGTTGTATCTGTCCTGACGCTTTACTGCTTCACGTTCCAGCCTTTCGCTTGCCATCTGAAACGCACTCTGTAGTCTCTGATGGTGTTCAGTTACCCACTTCTCTTGAGGCGCTTGTTCTGGATCCGCAGTCTCTCCTAGCATAAGGTCTACAGGCAGCTTCGGCTCGCACCCGAAAAACAGATAAAATGGAGCAAACCCAGTTGTTGCATGAGGTGTACAGTTGTATGCATGAGTTAATTCTGGCAGAAGCAGTGGCCATTTGTGTTTTGACTCTGGGGGCAGTGTACTCAAAAGGTTGTGCAGTGTTCTGTTATATCTCTCACACTGTCCATTCTGCTCGGGATGGTATGGCATGGTCCTGGTCTAAGTGATACCATACATAGCACACAGTTCTTCGATGACCTTTCCTTCAAAATTTCGGCCCTGGTCACTATGTAACCTTCTCGGAACACCATACCGCACAAACCATTCTTGAACTAGAACACGTGCCACTGTCTTTGCAGGTTGATCCCTTAATTGTGGCAACCGCTTGTGTGAACTTAGTGTACACGTCAGTTGATACCAACACATTCTCTGGGTTGTTGTAGCCTTTCTCGAGCACCGTAAAATCCATAGCTAAGATCTCCAAAGGTCTCTTTGCGATGAGGGATCCTATTGATGTTTTGATGTTCCTGCCCTTCTTACCCAGCATGCACCTACTGCATTCAGTACAATAGGTGGCCACTTCTTTAGCCATGAAGGGCCAGTAACATCTAGCTGTGAGTAGAGACAGAGTCCGGTCATATCCTTGATGTCCCATTTCATCATGGACCGCAGCCAACATTTAGATTTCAGAGTCTCTGGTAGAAGAACTTGTCGAACCTCATTGCCATTCTTCTGTATCCTCCTATACAGGACACCATCAACCTTGACAAGACGGTCCCAAGACTTGACGAGCTTCTTCACACCTTTACTCTCACCACCTAGCAATCTGTATGTTGGTAGTCTCTTTTGTTCCAAAAAGACATGAAGACGGCCAAGGTCTGGATCTGTTTTCTGAAGGTCACTAAGCCCCGATTGCGAAAGACGCGGAATATCAGACGACAACACTGGCCCAGGCCCATGAACGTTGACTTCTTCCATCCAAACCTGGCTGATCACTTTCCCAATTGTTTATGTGAGGTCTCTCGGAAGAGGTGTGGAAGATACGTAGCTGTGTCTACTCTGTACGGAGACTTCTTCAAGTCGTTGAACTTCAGGAGTATGTTCAACCTTCCGGCTCAGCGAGTCCGCATTTTTATTGGTCTTCCCAGATCGGTGCTTGATATCGAGATCAAACTGTGCCAGTTGGCCAACCCATCTCATCTCAGTAAGTTGCCCCAAGTTTTGCTGTCGTTCTTATGTAAGTCAGTGGATCGTTGTCTGTGTAGACCGTACACTTGGCTCCAATCAACATCTCCCTATACTTATCAGTCACTGCCCACTTGAGTGCCAATAGTTCCAGTTTCATACTGCTGTATCGTTCCATATTCTTCTCATTGCGTCGCAGTGCTCTACTCGCATAACTCAGCACAACAGATCCACAAGGTTGCTCCTGCGAAAGGACAGTTCCTAAGCCCAGGTGACTTGCATCAACTTCTAGGACAAAGGGTTTGCTAAAATCTGGGTAGCCCAACACAGGCGATCTTCAAGGGTATAAGTCTACGAACAGGTAGCCGTACGGATGACTTGTCGCGCCTTGAAACCCCTGCATGAATGGTCGATGTTCTGAGGATAAATTCAACTACCAAACACACGGATGTGTGTTCTGTCAATGGGATTTGAGAACAACACAAAGTATTGGACGCCTTCCCTTGAGGAAAGAGATTCTGGGTCAAATAGATGACGGATAGATTCCGATGACGGGATCCTTTAGTAAACAAGTCGGCAACGTGTGAATTGTTTTTGACCGCACTCATCAGATCATCTAGCACTACAACGTTGGTCTGGTCGGGGTCGAAGCAATACGCTCGATCGATATCGTGAGGAATCCCTGGGACGTTCAAGCTCACATTCTGTAACCTTGTAGTTTCGTAGGCGGGCTGCCACTGGCTATAACACCATACAACGCGTGTCGGAGCTGGAGTTGCCACACCTTCTAAGAACTGTATCACCAAGGATGTCTTTCCACATGCCGTAGGGCCGCTCACTGTCATCGTATAGGGATGCTTTATTCCACTTGCTATAACTATAGCGGAAGTTGGTGGTGTCTCTTGTTTGTATTTGCATTGAATGTGTCTAAGCATACTATCGCGACGAGAGAAATTTCTCTAACAGAACGTACACGTACACATTGAATTTCCGATATCGGGAATTATCTCCGAATTTCCGATATCGAAAATTGCAATTTTCGATATCGGGAATTGCAATTTCCGATATAGGAAATCGGAAATTCTTGAATAAAAAGCACATGAATTTCCGATATCGGAAATTTTGATTCCGATATCGGAAATTGCAATTCTTGATATCGGAAATGCAATTTCCGGTATCGAAAATTTTAATTTCCAATATCGGAAATTGCAATTTCCGATATCGGAAATTCTTGAATAAATAGCACTTTGGCTTGCCATACACACCCATAGTAAAATCCGGGGGAAAAATGACCACCCCAGTATCCCATACATGCATTCCCTGTATAGATTCACAGTCACTGGGGTCTTATGCAGCTTCATAAATAGTACCCCGTTAAATTTGACCCAGAATGGGGGGGGGGGGCTCTCCTCAAGGGACCATCAACCCACGTTGTCCACTGAGTCAGCATGGGCCTATCCAGACCTACCTGAACTTTTCAAACAATTTCACCGCTTAGCTTATCGACCCCTCCCATCGTGTTCTACGTGGTGAGACGAGAAAAACAAGATGCCACAACCATCATGATACCGCAAATGCTCAGGGGTGGGTTTCCCGGTGAGGCCACGTAATGGCCAACTGTTTTCGAAGCACCTTCCCTCTGGTAGATTTTCGGGGTGTCTGTTTAGTACGTATCATTTTGTAGGGTGAAAAGATTAACTTCTCCGCCAGGTTTATATAGCCTCAACTAGTGAATTTTGATTGGCTACTTAAACTATCCTTGGCCATTCGATTGGTTAAAATTCTAACGATGTCATTGGTTAAAATACAGCACGCTGATTGGTCACTTTGAGTCAACTTAATTTCCATGTTACGCCAGAATCCCTCATTTTGACCCCAAAAATGTCACCACCGGAGATTGCCGGAAATGGCCGGAAATGACCGCATATGACGTAATCCGTGACCTCATGGTGACGTCACTCCACCCTCACATAAAAGTACCCCATTAAATTTTACCCGAGGGATGTCATCCTTCAGAATAGTACCCCGTTAAATTTTACGCTGGGGGATGATATGATACATTTTCCCTGAATGATAGTGATATGTCCGCTATAAGGTCAATTGTACCATAAGTGATACACTGTCACCTATACCATTCTGTGATGTCACTTGTGACATACAGGTCACCTGTACCACACAGTAGATATGTCACCTGTAACAAAAATGTCACATCATCCTTCAGAATAGTACCCTGTTAAATTTTACCCAGAGGGATGTCATTCCTCAGAATAATACCAAGTTAAATTTTACCCGGCGGGGGGAACAAATCATTCTTCAGAATATTACCCCATTAAATATTACTCGGGGGGGAGCAAATAAGTAGGTCAAGTTGAAGGTTAATGCTCTTTCCCTACAATCTTAATAAATTAATGTCCTATCAATGCTCCCCAATCGTACGTCGCTGTATAGGATATCTTACGTATTTCAATTGAATTTGGTGTTCTGAGCGCCCATACCACGGATATTTAATAGCATTATGACATCATGGTCGCATCTGGACTCATCCATTCGAAGCCGGGGAGGGGAGATAGGTTCACTCTGAGTGTCCATTTAACCCCAATGTTTACACTACAGATCAGTCCATATATATCTACCCCCCATTATGTCGGCACCGCGGCAACATGAAAAGACACCCCGCCAGCGAGCCGGCTAATTCGGTTGAGCCAATTACCAAAAATTCTTTGTCATCAATGTTCCCTTCAAAGCACTATTAAGCGTTCTCGGGATTGGTTAACACGCCATTTACTGCAAGCCTGTTAGATCCTACAAGCGACATATCCGAATGGGGAACAGATCGGATTTAATTTTAATTAGATTGCTTTCCCTACTACTTCACATCAAGCTATTTATACAGTTGGTTCTAAAGATGATGATAGAGTAGTACTACTATCTTTAGTTCCGAAACTAAAATCTGTCGACTTCCAGGTAAAAGTATGATTTTCACTGCTGAAGCCAAAGCGCTATTGTTAGCTTTAGTAGGTATTTGGTCTAATATAGGAGAAAAATATGTCATATTCGCAGATTCACTGTCATGCCTTCAAGCGATTGAGAGTGGAACTTCAACTCACCAATGGCACCATTTTGAACATTCTACAATGGTAGATTTCATCAACGTTGTTTGGTTGGTTGCCTAGCCACTTTGGCATCAAAGGAAATAATGAAGCTGGTGAAATGGTTAAGGCAGCCCTAGATTATTGAGTTTGATCCTGTTGGAATCCATAGCGATTTCAGATCCTCTATCTGTGCTTATGTGAGCTGTTTCAGTCTTTATGGGATGCTGTGGATAACAAACTTCATGATTTCAAAACACTGTAGGATATGTTCATCTGAGTAGCCAAAAAATTTCCGATCAAGCCATGAACAGGCGATGTAGAATCGGTCATACCCGATTAACTCACGAACATGTACTAAAAAAGGAGCCAGCCCCAAGGTGTATACGCTGATAAACAGCTTGTATCACTGACGTCCCTTTTCTCCTTGTTCCCCTGCTGATTCACATCGCATATTTCGCTCCTCTTGGCCGTAAGGGGGCGCTCTGCACAGGCCAACAACCAATGACCAATGGATATCACTCTTACGGAAGAGTCTTGGCAATATGAGTTGTCTCCCTTTTCAAACGTTCATATGTCGTTAACAGCAAAACTAACAATAAACGGACGGCAAAACAGCTCTAATTACCGGTACATTAATTTCTGAGTTAAGAGTGAACAGATTTTTGGATAACTTCCTCCATTGTTTAGTAAGATTCGTCAACTCATTGCAAACATTTGTTCACTATGGCAAGCCAAAGTGCTTTTTATTCCGAATTTCCGATATCGGGAATTCAATTCCCGATATCGGAAATTCTAATTTCCGATATCGGAAATTGCAATTCCCGATATCGGAAATAGAATTTCCGATATCGGGAATTAGAATTTCCGATATCGGAAATTCAGTGACAATTTTCGATATCGGAAATAGAATTTCCCATATCGGGAATTCAATTTCCGATATCGGGAATTCAATTTCCGATATCGGGAATTCAATTTCCGTTATCGGAAATAGAATTTCCCATATCGGAAATTGTCACCGAATTTCCGATATCGGAAATGAAAGCCTGAAAACTTTACAAAACCTAGGGGTGCATTCCACACCGAAATCTGAATCTGAATCTGAAACCTAAATGATGTGCGGCTAAAAACAGGCATGGGTTCGGATCTTCGACCATAAATAGATGTAAAATCTTTAACAAAAACCTTGTAAACGTATATATTTTCTAAATGGGCACACTCGTGCCATTATTTCAGGGGACTTGTGAGCTATTGAAATTGAAAAGGAAAGACGTGCAATCCTCCTTAGCCCTTCTTCAACTTTTCTGAAAAACATGAAATGATTTTCTTTTTATGTATGTTAAAGTGTTTCCCGTCCAAAGGACAATTTAATATGGCGAAAAAAATAGGGGGTCGACCTACTCGTTTTTTGTAAAATTTTATCGCCATAGAGGAATCATGATTTTCGCTTCCAGAAAAAGTGCGGATTTTGGTCCTCCAGATATTCAATTCCGGACACGATTAACTCTGTAGTGGCGAGTGGGTGCGATCAACAAGCAATTGTTATATCCTCGTTTGGAGAAATGGTTACGTCCAGCAGGGTGATACTATAGATATCAGTTAGTAGATAGGTAAGAAGAATTACCTTGCTGTCAAAATCGGGCGATCTTCCTTATTATAAAATTAGGGAGGGACCACTTTGTACGAAACCGTGGCAAGTGTGGAGTGCACCCTAGAGTTGCAATTCCCGATATCGGAAATTCAATGACAATTTCCGATATCGGGAATTGCATTTCCGATATCGGAAATTGAATTTCCGATATCGGAAATGAAATTCCGATATCGGGAATTGAATTTCCGATATCGGGAATTGAATTTCCGATATCGGGAAATTTCCGATATCGGGAATTGTCTCCGAATTTCCGATATCGGAAATTTGCAATTCCCGATATCGGAAATTCAATTTCCGATATCGAAAATTCTAATTTCCGATATCGGGAATTGCAATTTCCGTTATCGGAAATTGAATTTCCGATATCGAGAATTCAATTTTCGATATCGGAAATTGAAGGTGAGGAATTTCCGATATCGGAAATTTTAATTCCGATATCGGGAATTCAATTCCCGATATCGGAATTTCTCGAATAAAAAGCACTTTGGCTTGCCATAGTTCACTGATACTTTCAAATAATTAACAAATAAATCCCTGTAATTGTTGTTAATATCCCACTGATAAGACCACGCTTTATCGTCATGAGTATATAAGGAGATCAAGCTGCCTAGAATGGTAACGTGAAAACATCGTTCAATTGTTTCAGATTTTGAATTAAATGTTGACTAATAAAGCCGGGGAAAAGATCTGTTGAGAGATGCGGTAAGAGGGCGTGTCGCTGTCAAAATATTGGCATGGCTTCCACATTACGTGAGAGTCGTGATCTCACTATCATGAAGGCATGACGTAATTTTGATCACGTGAGGTAGTTAGCCAATCGTGGTTAATATGAGGAATGTGGTTATCTCCGAGCTATTCTGGAAGACGGGAGTATCCCAGCAGCCTTTGCGGCGCTGCCTGACAACAATGGCGTGGGCTAAAGCAACGCATAGCGACGTATTCACTTAGCCCAGGCAGACCGCGATTCTCGCCGTTAAATCGTATTTCCTCGACGTTTGCGGCTGGTAATCATTTGGAGTCGATAATATATTGTTAATAAGGTAACATTTAACAGCTGAAAGGATCAATTGTGTGGTAAAGACTCCAGGAAAGGGTAATAAACAGCTCTTAAATAACCCACAACACTGATCTACAGGGCGCTAACCCAGCCGTTAAAATCCTGGGGTTAACACAGCGGCAACACCGTCATTGTCGGCATATAGCACGGATAATCTGTTTTAATTTCCCCCCATAAAGCTGTTAATTATCCATATTCAGTGATTGACTTATTAAATGATTAACATCAGCATGGAGCAGTATGTATCCGTGGCTTATAACCGTAAATTTTCTGTATAAACAGTCAATCAATTTTATTTGATCTTTGGTCTGACGTGTGTTTCTTTGTCATGTTGACACTGTGATGAGTAATTCTCAGTTACAGTGATTATTTCATTGACTTGTATAGTACAATCCATTACTCAATCAGTCTTTATATAACCCATCATCAGTATCCGAGTCATGTGTAAAAGTGTTGACCGTAAACACACCTACAGCCTCCCGAAGCTTTGCCTGATTCACGATATTAGGATCGTAAAACTGGAACATTGTAGCGGCATATTATCTGACGTTGTATATTTCTGGAATCTCACCGTCTCTTAGTAATAAAGCTGTATGTAAAACCGCCAAACACCTTTTAGGTGTGTATTCTGGTTCATCGCATATTTCTGGAATCTCATCGTCTCTTAGTAATAAATCAGTATCTCACACCAAACTCCTTTTAGGAGTGTGCGTAGTTAACATAACCGTTGCTGGAGACAGATCAACCCTGTGTTAACCCCAGGATTTTAACGGCTTTGAATAGCGCCCTGTAGATCAGTGTTGTGGGTTATTTAAGAGCTGTTTATTACCCTTTCCTGGAGTCTTTACCACACAATTGATCCTTTCAGCTGTTAAATGTTACCTTATTAACAATATATTATCGACTCCAAATGATTACCAGCCGCAAACGTCGAGGAAATACGATTTAACGGCGAGAATCGCGGTCTGCCTGGGCTAAGTGAATACGTCGCTATGCGTTGCTTTAGCCCACGCCATTGTTGTCAGGCAGCGCCGCAAAGGCTGCTGGGATACTCCCGTCTTCCAGAATTACAGCCCGGCGATTGGGTAACCAGATGAAGCGCCGCTATATAGCTGAGATATTGCTGAACGCGACATAAAACCTTGATTCTCTCTCCCCCTCTCTCTCTCGTCCTCCTTCCTGCATTGTGACCTACATCATGCCCGCGTAGCGGTTTTTGCCTTCTCTGGTATTAGTAATTTTCATTACTGGCTTGCTGTCATCCCTCCTCTTGAGCCTCATTCGCGCGCCAACACATCGTGAACATTCTCCACCACCTATCATCTTTCGTTCAGATGGACACAAATTAGTGGTGTTCAAAAACATGGTACAGACTTGGAGATCATCGTTGAAAGTTCACGATTTGACCACGCGGAAGTCCTGGGAAAGTGGGGTGATTAAAGAACTGACCGATTGGACTATATGTTGAACTGCTCATCCGTGAAGTGTCATGACAAGAAACAGGTTAGGACAAGGTGAGGTTGCAATAGTTATTGACGGTGATATGAACTGGTAGGCTAGGAGTTCAACTTCAATTTTGATTTACGGACGAGTGATCATGGACAAATTTACAACAACAACAACCTGACAACATAACTTATTTCTAGTACGGGCGACGAACAACACGTATCTGCGGCAAGTAGTGTAAAGTTTTCAGTTTGACTCTCATAACTGATTAGGGGCCGAAGTTGATTGCTCCGGCGTCACTGGGGACCAGTCCGTCACTGAGATCAGTCCGTCTCATAACCCAGAAACTCTGGCTGTGATAGGTGAATATAGGTAAGGGGGCGTGGCATTCCTATCACAGCAACAACAACCAAAAAAAAATAAAAATAGACTCCTTAGCCGATGTTTTCGGGCTATCCGTCTCACAGACCACTATCAGACTAGTGCATAGGCCTACTGCCGTAAAGCTATGCTCACTGGTGACCACAGGCCCGCAAAACAAGAGATTTGGGGGGTGTGGACGGTGGTGGTATTACGGTGAAGTGTCAAAATATGGGGTCTCTCTATATAAGCCCATGCTTTATATAAAACCACAACAAGGAACGAAACACACTTTGGGTGGATCGAGAAATAAACGGTTTATCGCCAAACAAAATACATCAGCATATTCTACAAGTATCACTTTATATATTCCCGTCGTCAAATTAGTAAATTTGTGCAATTTTTTACCATTGCCGGGCGATTCAAAATCCAACGTAACTGTCCATCCATCTAGGAACAGCGCGATTATGGCGGGCTTCATTCTCAATTCTGATTGGTCAGTCGCGATAGCTGATCGGTGTGCGACCTCTCTTGCCGGAGGCATGTCGCGACTGACCAATCAGAATTGAGAACGGAGCCCACCATAATCGCGCTGTTCCTAGATGGATGGACAGTTACGTTGGATTTTGAATCGCCGGCAAAGGTAAAACATTGCACAAATTTACTAATTTGACGACGGGAATATATAAGTGATACTTGTAGAATATGCTGATGTGTGATGTGTGGTTTCCGGGTGTGAAAAGGAATAGGCTCCAAATGTTGTGATATGGCTGAAATAGTGATGAAAGCGACATTAAATCATATCCACTCACCCACCCACTGGTGCGGACGAAAAGATGTCCATTGTCCTAAACTGTGCTTACCAGAGTCTGGTTAGATAGGCTACTTTGGATAGGTCATTAGTGGATATATGGAGAATTAATCGATTAATTGAATCATTGTAATTATTATACTAATTAAAGTTTTGATTCAAAACGTAATACATCATTGCAAATAGGTATCTTTTCTCTCTATCTTTGTACAGTGACGAGAAGAAGAAAGTATACTTGCTAATTTACTTGTTAGGGAAACTGAACAAATTGCTGTATGACAGAACTAAGGCTGATTAAAGTTAATTGACCAGTGAAAATAAAATCTGAAAAAGGAAAATTGGTTCGATAGGTGGATTGCAATATAAATTATCAAGGAACAAAAAACCTCATATGACAGAATAAGAGCGATTTTTTCCTGATATAACCATACGGACAGATAATTAATTCTTCAAAGGGTGAATTAAAACTGGAGATCGAAATACCATACGTCATCAATTCCAGCCTTACGAAATCCGCCTTTTGCCCTATTCGTAATGCCGGTTTCGGCCGCAAGGTGGCGCTAGCGCTCACGGCACTTTTGGTCTGTTCCGGTTGTCTGCTACACTGAACATGTGCAGGAGGGAAGGCGGGTATTGTATTTCGTCTCGTTTCGTCAGATTTTCTCACTGATGGAGACGTCTTTGGTAGTTTACGTAAGTATAGTCATCAAGTCTAATTTTTACTCGTTTGTACAAGCATAATAAAAGCCGCTTTGTCAACAAATTGGGCAATCAAAGCTCGTCGTTGTTGTTGTTATAAAACATTTGTTTAGTTATACTAGAGACTTGCGTGTCATCGACTCAGGGATAAAGGATTACTGTACCGTACGATTGTCGAGGCATTATCACTGATAATATTGTCGCGGTTCTCCTGGCTTCAATCGGCTTTTTTAGATAGTAATTAGATAATTAAAAATTAAAAATAAGTAGCTATTAGTGCAAAAACTACTTCCTCAGTATTTATGAGAAGTTAATTAATTTCCTGTTCAGTGTGTCTTTTCACAATAAAATTATGAAACACTATCAGCAGTCCCAAATGAGGCGGGTTGGGTTCTTGTTTATCAAATTATAATCATACAGCTACATTAACAGCTACATGGTAGTCGGGTTAACTAATAATCCGATTATTTCTCACAGTACTTGATCAAACAAACTGGCCCCTGCTGATTGTTTTCAGTAGAGTGTGGTTTAATCAGGCTGAACTGCCGGCCACCCACCATGTTTTATAACAACAACAACGACGAGCTTTGATTGCCCAATTTGTTGACAAAGCGGCTTTTATTATGCTTGTACAAACGAGTAAAAATTAGACTTGATGACTATACTTACGTAAACTACCAAAGACGTCTCCATCTGTGAGAAAATCTGACGAAACGAGACGAAATACAATACGTGCCTTCCCTCCTGCACATGTTCAGTGTAGCAGACAACCGGAACAGACCAAAAGTGCCGTGAGCGCTAGCGCCACCTTGCGGCCGAAACCGGCATTACGAATAGGGCAAAAGGCCCATTACAAACTGCCCATGTTTTCAATTCCTCTGAACCCCTGATAATATTGATCCTTGGAAACACATGTAATGGAATATCATTTTCATAACCCTATTATTAAGAGCTGTAGGATGAGACACAATTTTTGAGATCTGGCGTTAGCCAGAGGCTCTTTAGAATGCTGTAGGGAAATGGACAAAAGTGCAAAACGACTCGCGAGATAGCCTTACGCTGCATGAAAGTAGTTCCACAGAGATGAGTTTTGGGGATCCTTAGTGGTTGAAAGGCATTTGTATGTCTATATTTAGTCACTAATAGTCACTTGGCATATATTTGATCCCTTATCTGCATTAAATATTACTCTGTTCATTGTTTTCCCAAAAACTATGAGATTAATACGCTCTAAAGTATGGCAGACTGGTATCGTCACTTTACCAAAGCTTGGACTCTGCTGAGAAAATTATACAGTTTAGCTGGTTAGGTGTATATGTGAGATGCTCTACCATAGCAGCCAACCTGGCCACCATTGTCTCATTATCACCTTTGCAGGCCACTGTTTGCTTTTCTCACAAGAGCAAGCTGTAACATATCTTATAATCTTTTCCTATCTTGTACTCCACCAGTCAACCTGTGGGATATCTAGAAAGTGTAATATCTTGTCTTATCCTAACTTGTGACATAACCATCATCAACCTTGATGTCCAGCCCTTCTCACTCATAACACTAAATCAATCTCTATTTACCCATAGGTATAATCTCTCTTATTTACCCTTAGGTACATGTATGTTCTGTACAAACTGACCTTAATCCCCTGTGGGTATTTAGGCCTAGACTTCATTCCACTGGCCCCTTTTTCCATCGAATTCTCAACAGGTCAGTTTGCAGTTTCAACACAACACCAACAATACCATGTTAAAGAAGGTATCATATTGCTTTCTTTATGCTGGTTAAATTAACATGGTGGTCATGGTGTTCATCTGGAATCCCGAACTGACGTATTGCAGGAATTGTGTATCAAGGTAAAGAGCAAAATTCAGCTATTTTGATTGAGTCAAGGTTGGATGAGCACCTACTGTAGTGTCTAATTGGACGGAAATTAATTGGGTAACACATGGTTAGCGTAACGTGTGCAACTTCCCTCATTATAGGACTACCTTTCATTGTTCCCACAGATCAATTTCACATAAACTACGATAAAAGTAACTCCGAAAATGGAAGTCATTGTGATATAATATTCTATATTTCGGCTCCATTTTCGGAGTTACTTTTATCCTAGGACTGCCCTCTTTGGTATTTTCAACTTCATTATGTCGGTACCTTTTAGAAGGGCCGTTCACGCCATTAATCCAAACGTTTAATAAATTTAAACGTTTAACTTGCACCAACCAATCAGATATCATGAATTGACATTTGGAAGACCTTTCCTGTCCAAAAGCAAACGTTTGTTGTTGTAACGTCCAATACTTTAGACGTTTCCTGTCAAAAGGCAAACATTTCCAGTAGTAATATTCAAGACTTTTAGACGTTTACGGTTTAAGGGAAATCGTTACCGGTTGTGATCGTCCAGTCAGATTTTTTTATTGCTGCCGCGTAAATTCAAACCTCAACATCAACACGTGTCCACTGGCAAAACGTTTCTGCTATGTAGTCTGTTTGAAGCAATCAAAATAACCCTTACAAATATTTGCGCATATTGTATTCCTCATGCCCACCGTGCATCATTTCCTGCGCAAATTGTCCCGGTGCCAAAGATATTCTCCAAAACCTAGTTTGTAAGAACGGTTTTCATTGGTTAAAATACACTACATACCGGAAACGTTTGCCAGTGGACATTTGCACGTGTTGGTGAAGATGTTGGAATACACGCGGCCCAAATAAAAAATCTGATCGGACGATCACAACCGGAAACGTTATCCTTTTAACCGGAAACCTTTAAAAGACCGAATTTTTCTTTTGACAGGAAACGTCTGAAGTCGCGAATTTACAACTGGAAACGTTTGCTTTTTAACAGGTAACTGTCAGTTCATAACATCTGATTGGTTGGTTCAACGTTTAAACTTTTTAAAGCTTTACAATCTTTAAACGTTTAAGAAGTTAAAACATTTAAAGGATGCGTTTATGGCACGAATGGCCCTTCATATACCTTGTCACAGGATGTAACTTGTGATTGCGTTTTAGCCACATACATTCGTGCCTGGTGCCACCTGTGCCTAACTTGAAATTAAATATATAATTGTGCGTTTATTTCATTACAAACTTACCCCCCAATAACCCAGCTACCAGATCTCATTAAAGCCCATAGGCTCTAGTTCATGAATGAGATAATCAGGATTTTGGAATTATGTTACAGAATTACATTTGGTTAACAATTTTGTGGAAATGACATTTCACAGCAAACTTGATCTCTGTTATATCCTTATACATGTACACACAAATATATCAATATTAACATTCACTGTGCAAACGTCACTAATAAATGATAAATCTTTGAATTACATACATGTAGGTTGAGTTGTGCTGCTTGCTTTAATACTAGTGAAGGAATGCAGGAAGCTGTTTGCAGGGTAAAAAAATTTATTTCTTGCGCTGTAAAACTTACCTTCACATACTTTATTGCTATCGTGTTCTTACGCGATTGCCCTATTGTAATATTACCACAGAATAAAAATAGTCCCTGTACTGCCCCAATGCCCATGCGCGAGTACCCAGATCCCACGTGATCGACCACGTCACTTCCTTCTTCCCATTGCAACTTGTAGTGGAGGAGTCGTTGTTCTTTGTGTCTTGAAAAAAAGTTAACTTCTACATTGGATTACCTCGGATTACCTGTGTCTTTACCTGGATATTTACCTTGGGAGTTTACCTGGGATATTTACCTGTCGTATACGTGGGATTTACTGTGATTCTGTGTGATTACTGGCCTGGATTTCGTCAACGCATCAGGGAGTATCAAAGAGAGAATCAAATAAAACCAACATGGCGTCCGTTTTCTGTATTGTTTGTGCAAAGTCCAAACCGACTACAGATCCCCACTCCGCCTGTCCTCCGTGCCGGGGGGTTTGGTGTGACCAGTACGCAAAATGTGATGAATGTGAAACGTGGCCCGACAATATATTTCAGGAGTATCTTGTCGGCTCATATGCTGAGGAAACTTTGCCGCCGCCCGGCTTTACCGGGGCCGAGAATTTGGTCGTATCTCCGCCTCAGTCTATCAGGAATGGGTCGGAGATACAAGACTCGGTTGTTATCTCCGTTGCGAATTCCATTTCGGCTCTTTCGGCTCGTGAAAGTTCTCCGGTGGTTGTTAATGTATCTCCACCTCCCGCTAATTCTGATATTGTTACGGCCGGGTTGGGGGAACAAGATGGCGGTCGTCATGTCGGAAATCAGACGACCTTCACCTTGACGGCTACCTTGGACCCTTCAACAACGACGTCAATTCCGACATCGGGCTTTCAATACGGAATGGTAAGTTCGGAGTTTGTGACTAATGTCCCTGTCAAGGATTCGTCATTAATACATAATTTAACAACCAATCAGCGCAGTTCGTTTCCAACGACTGCTGCACCTATAAATACATCTGTTGGTATTAATCCAGTCCCTGATTATGTAGACTATCGCCGTTCTTTATTAAGGAACGTGCCGAATTTATCGAGGGCGCCTGCTCATCTGCTAAAGTCAGCGCCCTCACAGTCTGTCATATCGGGACTGGATTATCGTAGACCCGCTCGGTCTGCGTCTATCCCGGCCTCTGTGGATAGATATATGCATACGAACTACCCTATAGTATCTACATACATACCGGTATTATCGTCAAGTAATGGTACTGCAGCATCTGCGCAACCTACCTTTACTTATACATCGACTGATATACAATATCAATCTACGTCTCGTCCGATTTTATCGGACACTCATATGCAACCAACAACATCATACCATATGGGATCTTCACACTCTCAGGTATCATCGTTGTATTACGAGCCTGCTGCATCTGCGCAAGCTCCGTCTCTGGCGGCAACTACTCCCTACTATAGGCTGGCTACTACGTGTGATGCTACTGTTTCATCGCATACTTATAGTATGCCTTCGATGATTAACAGGTTGCCTAATTTGTATACTGCTCCTGCGTACTCTCCGCTTCCGGTTCGCCCCGCAGTATATAGGCCCACATCATACCCTTCCGTGGCTTCTGTTGCTCGACCGCATGATGTACCTCGTCGTGTGATGTCACCTTCTCGTTCTTTCGTGACGTCACATTTCACTTCCGGTACATCGGGTGCCTACATGTACTTCCGGTCTCCATCACCTAGACCCGTGAGGCGTTCTATGCCATATCACGCGTCTATTCCGAGACGTGAAGTTAAGGTTGCACACCCGCTCTTGCCTAGATACCCAGCTAGGCCGGCGATGTCTCAGTATACTGCTGCGTCTGGTACTCCACTTCTTCCTGTTTCTGTCCGGCAGTACCAGACTCCAGTGACAACTATTTCTGCCGACCTGACTAATAGGATGAATAGATTGTCAGCTGATTTTGCAGCACTACAACGAGATATGTTGATGCCTCCTCCACCGCCTCCGTCACCAGTACCGCGCTGGGCTGGCTATCAACCTCGCCTCGTGTCATCTAGACGTCCGCCTTCTCCTTTCCGTGCTACGCAGCCACTTGATCTCTCGGTAGCTGGTATACCTGCACCTCCTGCGTTTGTGCCTAGGTTTCCTTCTTCTGACCCTAATGTGACAGTGAGAAATGCTGAGCCGGAAACGGAAGAAGATGCGTGGCTCTTTGACACTGATCCGGATTCGTCAACGGCCAATTATGCACAGACTTTGGCTCGCTTGTACGAAATGTTTCCGGATATGCCCCCTCCGCCAGTCTTGGACTCGAGGAGAGTGACTGCGATGTCGGACCTCCGGCCGGAGCCTACGCATCGCACATCTCTCCCGCCCTCCAGAGCCGTTATTGAATGTGCTGACCGTATGCGGGATGCCTTTGCTCTTCCTAGGACCCAGGATGAGAGGCAGAGTCTCCTTCAACCTAGATCGTTATTTAAGCGTTCTAAAGGAGCCTTCGCGTTGGAGAGGCCTACTTTCCGGGCCTACCAAGTACATGGCTCTCCCTGGCATAGTCGAGCTGCGGTCCAGGAGCCGGAGTTCGAACAGTTCATTGGGGCAACTCCGCCCAAGAAAGACATTCCTCTTTCTGTACGTCAGATGTGTATCCTGGAAGACACATCTAGACAAGGCTCACCTCGATTGGTTCCTATTTGCTATTCGATCGATTTTGAATCGCATCCCTGAAACCTCTTCAACTGGTTATGTTCCTATTTCGGTTGAAGATGTTACCCTGATGAAGGACTTCCTGACGGCAGCTGCGCGCGCGGACGCTGACTTAATGGCCTCATCTGCCTATTTGTCAGCCATGTTCGTGCACCTTAGACGTCTCACATTGTCTCAGGCCCTGCCTACGTACACCCCGGACAGTGTGAAGACAGCTTTAAGGGAGCAGTCCCCCGCCTCAGGACTTCTGTTTGCCGGCGTGCTGCCGGTATTACAGAATGAAATGTCCGCTGCCAGGACCACGCATACTTATTTTGCGCCTCAGAGGAAGCGATCAGCTCCTGCAGCTGCTACTTCGTCTTCCTCGAAGTCTAAGAAAGCCTCGACTGAGAGCTCTTCTGGGACTTACGGGCCCAAAAAGTTTGCGGCCTCCTCTTCGAAACAACCGGGCGGAAATTCGAGAGGAGGGGGGGTGGCCGATTTAAGCGAGGCCGCGGAAAAGGAAAGTCCGCTAAAGCCCCCACAAAGAAATGAGGGCACGGGCCATGCAGATGTTCGTTCTGCATGGCGAGATCGCACAATGCCACCTTTCCCGATCAAGCCAATGCCGGATCTTCCTGTAGGCGGGAGACTTACCCGGTTTTGGCAGAATTGGGAGGCAATCCAGGCAGATCCGTGGGTGGTGAACACCTTACGGCATGGGTATCGGCTGGAGTTCGCCACAACTCCCCCGTTGACTTCCTCGCCCATGTCGTCTCGGATTCCGGTGCGTCAAGGGTACCTGAAGGAGATTCAAAAGTCCGTGGACAAGTTGGTAGAGAAGGGTGCTGTGATCGAACTTCCTCCAACCGATATGTCACCGGGCTTTTATTCTCCGATATTCCTGGTCCCCAAGAAGAATACCTCAGAGATGCGCATGGTCATCAATCTGCGTCGTCTGAACAAGGACTTCTTGGCCTCGCCTCCTCATTTCCGCATGGAGTCATACCACTCGATTCGTACGGCTCTAATGCAAGGGGACTGGATGACGTCTCTGGACCTCCAGGACGCCTACCTGCATGTTCCGATTTTCAGGGGTCACCACAAGTACCTGCGCTTCCTGGTCGGCAACCGGAAGTTTCAGATGCTTGTGCTCCCTTTCGGACTGTCCACGTCCCCATGGGTCTTCACCAGAATTTTCAATCCGGTGGCGGCGTTCCTGCACTCTCGAGGGCTAAAGTATCACTTTTATCTCGACGATTCCCTGCTGAGGAATCAGTGCAGGAACGATCTCATCAAGGACACCAGCTTTGCTTGGGAGATCCTAGTTGCCCTGGGCTACCTTCCTCACGAGGGCAAATCAGAGTTGACGCCATCGCAGTCTCGAGTCTTCCTCGGAGTTTCATACAACACCCTATCGGTACTGGCGAAACCTCCAGAAGACCGCTGGAAGAAAATTCAGGTGGCAGTGCCGGAGTTCATTTTGGCACCGCACAGGAGTGCTCTCCAATTCGCTGCAATGATCGGCCTGTTAACATCTACTCAGGATGTAACTCCTCGAGGCCGGTTGCAGCTTCGGCCGTTGATGATGCACCTCAACGACTTTTGGCCGAAAAGACACCTTTGTCCATCTGTCCCTGTGACAGAGGATGTCAAACGTCTCCTTCGCTGGTGGCTGCAGCCGGAGAACGTGATGATAGGTGTCACCTTCCTTCCGTTTCAACCGTTCCATCAACTGTTCACGGACGCATCGATGGAAGGATGGGGAGCACATTTGGGTTCGAGGTCAATCTCTGGCTTGTGGAACGACAGCCATGGAAGTTGCACATCAATGTATTGGAGTTTCTCGCTGTTCACCTCTCCATACAGAGATTCCTTCCGGACCTAACGAACCAAAGCTTGTTAGTAGCCACCGACAATACGACTGTTCTGGCCTACATAAAAAAGCAGGGGGGAACTCACTCCCCCCAGCTTCTGGATCAGGCACAGAAGTTCTTCAACCGTTGTTGGAACAACGGAATTTCTGTGCGAGCTCGTCACATTCCCGGTCATCTGAATGTTTTGGCAGACACGTTATCCAGGCCAAATCAGATAATTTCGACCGAGTGGCAGCTTCA
>JAVTVY010003889.1:0-39697 GCA_036873755.1 Hanleya hanleyi | reverse complement strand
TCCACCGCGCGGTGGAAACCTTTACACCGCGCGCGCCGGGTCAAAGGTCAGTTCCGGTCACGTGAACGGAAGCGAAAGTGACCTCACAGAGGTCGTATGCAAATGTCACTTACGAGATCTGAGCTCCACAGGCTTTGAGCTCCAAGAGCTCCGATCGAAGAGCTCTGCCACACGGAAGTTCCCACCACCACCACTACCGGGCGTTGACGCCCGTCAACGCCCGGTGGTGGCGGTGGTGGTGGTGGTGGTGGTGGTGTCTGTACATATAAGAATGAACATGTGTCCCTCATCAGTCCTTATGTATTGGTCGACAGATCAACATGTCGTGTACGTGTACGTTCTGTCAGAGAACCTTCTCTCGTCGCGATAGTATGATCAGGCACATTCAAGGCAAACACAACCAAGAGACACCACCGAGTCCCGCCATAGGTCCAGCAAGTGCAGTAGAGCATCCCTACACGATGACGGTGAGCGGCCCTACGGCATGTGGAAAGACGTCCTGGGTAATGAAGTTCTTAGAGGAAGGTGTGGCAACCCCAGCTCCGACACGTGTTGTTTGGTGTTATAGCCAATGGCAGCCCGCCTACGAAACTACGCGATTACAGAATGTGAGTTTCGTCCCAGGGATTCCTCATGACATAGACGAACCGTATTACTTTGACCCCGAGCAGACCAACGTGGTAGTGCTAGATGATCTGATGAGTGCGGCCAAGGACAATTCGAAAATCGCCGACCTATTCACCAAAGGGTCCCATCATCGCAATCTGTTCGTCATCTATTTGACCCAGAATCTCTTTCCTCAAGGGAAGGCGTCCAGAGATATTGCCTTGAACTGCCAATACTTTGTGTTGTTCTCCAACCCCATTGACAGAGCACAAATTCGTGTGTTTGGTAGTCGAATTTATCCTCAGAACATCGACCATTTCATGCAGGCGTTTCAAGAAGCGACAAGTCGTCCGTACGGCTACCTGTTCGTAGATTTAAAAGCCCATACCCCCGAAGATCGCCGGCTGACGACCCACCTGCTACCCGGTGAGGAATCACCACAGCCCCTACACCATCCACCGAGTCCACATTTGGTGAAGCAGCAACCCACCCCCGTACAGCGGGCCTTCTTCATATCACCAGTCCCGGAATATCATCCAACCGTGAAGGCCCAACCCGAGGTTGAAGAACATAATGTGAACTCGAGGCTATGGAAGGATTTGTTCAAAGAAAGTATGGACGCCGAGATGGGCGAGATTTTGGAGGCCACAGGAAACAAGTTTCAACGCAAAGGATATTCGAAAGAGGAAGCTGCAATTTTAGCCCATAACAGATTGGCACCCAGACTACGACGGGCTTTACGTCAGCAGTATGTCGACTTACTGACCCATATGAAATTGTTGGATAAGGATCCAGTCCATATGGAAATTGAAAGAACAGCGTCGATGTTGAAAACCTCGGGCATGAACTGGAAAGCGGCGTATGTCAGAGCAATAGCACAAAAGAAACATTTGTTCGAACGCATCATTAAACGTCGTTAAAGCGTTAAGAAAGTGTGTTAAAGCGTTGAGACGAGCGTTAAGGCGTAACGACGGGCGTTGACGGGCGTCACTGCATTTCGATGAATTGATGTCAATTCCATGAAATCAGAGCTTCTGAGCTAATTCACCAGGGCGTTGAAGCGTTGAGCTAAGCGTCGATGACCGTTACTGTCTATAAAAGCGAGCGTATTCCCAAAACACGCACAGTCGACGTTCAACCGTCAACATGGCTTATACTTGTTCTGAGTGTGAACGCACGTTCACCAGACATTACGATATGATGCGACACCAGAAAAATATACATGGGATTGAAGACGCCGAGGAGCCCGTTGAGGCAGATACTGATACAGAGATTGATGAGAGTGCATCGACTGATACCGAATCCAAGATTGCTGACAGTATATCTACTGATATGGAGAGCTTGACCTCAGAGAGTCAGCCTACATCCCAGGAAAGTGAGGCAGAACCTACCTTCTGGGATCGTATTGTGACAGCAGCTATCAATACTCACGCTGAAGCGATCGAGGACGCCGGAGAGGATAATTTACAACAGACGTACACCCAAATGCGCTCCCGCATCAGGAAAACAGCCATGGCGATCTATGAACAGTATACCTTACTACCGCTTGAAATGAAAGGGGACCCCACGCACAGGTCCATCATGAAGACCAAGCGTCACTTGGAAGAGGATATGGGACTACCATCCACAGAGGCCCTGGAAAATGCGATCAGAATGCGCAAACAACTGTTTCAGGACATGCTGCCCGAAGAATATCCAGGCCTGTCCGACGATGATTAGAATAAACGGTTCAGAATGAACATGACCGAAGAAGGAACTCTCTGAAATGGCGACTTCTGATTGGACAAGAATACATCTAACGAGCAGGAACGAATAGGACAGATGCAAATGGCGGTCTCTGATTGGCCAAGAGTCTTTCTTGAATTGTAAACATACCCAACGCGGCTCCCCCAGCATGGGTATGTTATGATGGAAGGGGAAAATAAACTATATGAAAAAAAAACTTGTTGTTGTTGTTGTTCCCTCATGTGTCATCCTTGTTGTTGTTGTTTTCTCTCTCCGGTCTATATCATGGTGTCAAGGCGCTAGCGGGACCCATACAGGGTCCAGTTTTCGACACTAGGTGACCACATCCCGACGAAATGGCCAGTTTTCGACACCGGATGTGCCGCCATCTTGAACATACGTGCCGCCATCTTGGATATGGCCCATAATGCACCGGGTCAAAATACTAGCTTCTGATTGGCTGAGAGCTCTGTGACGGATTTGAAATACTCGCTTCTGATTGGACGAGAGCTCCGCATTGCGTCTGCGCATGCGCAGAATGATATTCCTACCGCACACCCAACCCATCAGATGACCCTTCACGAATGCTTCACATGGATACCTCATACAACTCCATCGCTCCATTAGGGGCTCCCCTAGCTCCAACACGTCTATTTCTATACTACGGCCAGACTGCACATGCGCAGAATGCCGCTAGTTCAAACCCACTAGTCCAGTCAGATGCCCCTTCACTTTGATACCTCACTCGACCCCATTGGACCATTCGTGGCTCCCCTAGCTCCAACACGTCTAGCGGGACCCATACAGGGTCCAGTTTTCGACACTAGGTGACCCCATCCCGACAAAAATGGCCAGTTTTCGACACCGGATGTGCCGCCATCTTGAACATACGTGCCGCCATCTTGGATATGTCCCATAATGCACCGGGTCAAAATACTCGCTTCTGATTGGACGAGAGCTCCGTGGCGGATTTGAAATACTCGCTTCTGATTGGACGAGAGCTCCGCATTGCATCTGCGCATGCGCAGAATGGCTACCGCACACCCAACCCATTAGATGCCCCTTCATCTAAGCTTCACTTTGATACCTCACTCGACCCCATTGGACCATTATTGTCTTCGCTAGCTCCAAAACGTCTATGCGCATGCGCAGAATGACGCTAGTTCACACCCACTAGTCCAGTCAGATGCCCCTTCACCTAGGCTTCACTTTGATACCTCATACGACCCCATTGCACCATTATTGGCTTCGCTAGCTCCCAACACGGCTATTTCCATACCCTTGGGCCACCGCGCATGCGCAGAATGACGCTATTTCAAATCCGCTAGTCCAGTCAGATGCCCCTTCACCTAAGCTTCACTTTGATACCTCACTCGACCCCACTGGACCAGTAGTAACTCCCCTAGCTCCCAACACGGCTATTTCCATACCCTTGGGCCACCGCGCATGCGCAGAATGGTGACAACGCCCAAGCCGCTAGTCCAGTCAGATGCCCCTTCACCTAAGCTTCACTTTGATACCTCACTCGATCCCATTGCACCATTATTGGCTTCGCTAGCTCCCAACACGGCTATTTCCATACCCTTCGGCCACCGCGCATGCGCAGATTGGTGACAACGCCCAAGCCGCTAGTCCAGTCAGATGCCCCTTCACATAAGCTTCACTTTGATACCTCACTCGACCCCATTGGACCATTATTGGCTTCGCTAGCTCCAAAACGGCTATTTTCATACCCTTCGGCCACCGCGCATGCGCAGAATGACGCTAGTTCAACCCCACACCCAGCCCATTACATGCCCCCTCACATAGGCTTCACATTGATACCTCACTCGACCCCACTGGACCAGTAGTCACTCCCCTAGCTCCAACACGGCTATTTCCATATCCTTGGGCCACACGAGTTGTCTCCCTTGCGTCAATGTGTGCAGATGGCGCTACGGTCGACGCCGTGATGGGGAAAGGGCGTCCCCGCACCATCCTGGAGCCGCCATTTTGTTTGTTGTTTTCTTGCGGAGATACACGGGACAATAAACACTCGACCCTAGGGTGGTACAGATGCTATACTGATCCTATTAACATGGTACAACACCTATAGATTATGTTTATTATTATTATATGGCTTAGAGGTTTTTTTGAGGGTAATGTGAGGGTTTTTTCTCCCCGTGACGTGTCCACCGCCTCGTTTGCTACCTTGCGCCGTCTAAAAACACCGCCATTTTACAAGTAATTAATTAAAATTAATTAATTAATTAATTAATTTATTTGAAATACTAGTACCCATCCTCCGTATGGCAGAACTGTACAACCCAGAACAAGTCTAGACAGGCCTTGATCACGTGATCGTCATTGGGAAACCCCCACTGGGGAATCCCCTCCCGTGGGAAACCCCCACTGGGAAATCCCGCCCCAGTTCCGCCTCAAAAGTAGGTCAATAATAAGGAATTTGCGCTTTCTATACTACTGACCTATATCTGTTCTCTTATAATACCACTTTATGCAGGCGCTTTCAAAAACCGATCATTTCAAAGTCCGTTCCTTCTCATTCATCAAACGCTATATACAGACAATCTCTCGCTGTGGATAATCGCTATATAAATGACGCAGTGAAGGATATATATATCCACCTTCACTGGATTTGAAGGAAACTATACAGACAACTCTAATGACACATCTCTGAAAAAATGAAGTAGGCCTTTACGACAAAAAGAGATGATTACAATTTCGACATGATGGGTATAGAATGGTAATAATTAGAATGTATGAAAGGCCGTAGAGTAATTAATTAATACGAAGCTGCGCATCTGAAAATTCCTCGGCTCTGGGCGCCAGCCATTCATAATGTATTCAATCTGAAGCAAGACTTCAGGAACACCAAGCAGTCAAGTGACAAATATACAGATTATGAAAAATTTTGCCATTAGAAATGGCCTTGAATGTTTCCGTCCAATCAGAGAAACCGGTATTCATTACATAAGTCTGTTGATGCATCGATGATGTATACCAAATTTTACATCGAGCATTTGAAAATTATCAGAGATAGAGATCATTAACGATTTCGCATGAATTAAAGATGGCCGCCCATCCTTCCCACCACTCAGAGAAACTGATGTGGTTATTCATTGCAAGTCTCTTGATACATGGATGCTGTATACCAAGTTTCATATAGAACACTGAAATGGTATCAAAGATATACATCATTAAAGATTTTGCATAAATTAAAGATGGCCACCAAGGTTTCTGCCCAATCAGAAAAACCAGAACTGTCTATTGATACATCGATGATGTGTACCAAATTTTACATCGAGCACTTGAATGGTATCAGAGATATAGATCATTAATGATTTCGCATAAATTAAAGATGGCCACCCATCCTTCCCGCCACTCAGAGGAACTGATGTGGTCATTCATTGCAAGTCTCTTGATACATCGATGCTGTATACCAAGTTTCATATAGAACACTGAAATGGTATCAAAGATATACATCATTAAAGATTTTGCATAAATTAAAGATGGCCACCAAGGTTTCCGCCCAATCAGAAACGCCAGAACTGTCATTTATCGTAAGTCTATTGATGCATCGATGATATATACCAAATTTTACATCGAGCACTCTAACGGTATCAGAGATAGAGATCATTAATGATTTCGCATAAATTAAAGATGGCCGCCCATCCTTCCCGCCACTCAGAGGAACTGATGTGGTTATACATTGCAGGTCTCTTGATACATCGATGCTGTATACCAAGTTTCGTATAGAACACTTGAATGGTATCAGAGATATATATCATTAAAGATTTTGCATAAATTAAAGATGGTCGCCAAGGTTTTCACCGAATCAGGGTAACTGGTTTGGTCATTCCTTTGAAGTTTCTTGATGCATCGATGATCTATACCAAGTTTCACACTGAACAGAGAAATTGTACCTAAGATACACAAGATTAATGATTTCGCATAAATTAAATATGGCCGCCAAAGTTTCCAACCACTCAGGTCCAGATTCAATAGGGTTCTGGGTCATGAGCATATGGATGTGCAGTGCAAGTTTGGTATGCCTAGGGTAAGTCGTTCTAAAGATATCTTGGTAACAAGAAAGCTGTGATGGTTTCGCATAAATTAAAGATGGCCGCCTAAGTTTCCAACTTCCAAAAAACTTCCAAGTCATTCTAAAGATATCTTGGTAACGAGAAAGGTGTGACGGACAGACGGACAGACGGACGGACGGACAGACGGACGGACGTACATGACGACGACAATACCCTTCGGCCAAATTTTGGCCGAGGGGTAAAAACTAAAAGCACTAATTTGCTGTCCTTTTTAGACTCCCTGCAGAAGGAAAACACGGGCGTGTGAGGAAGCATAAATAAGCCAATAATATAAAAGCTAAATACAGGAGAATCACGTAAAATACCTCACGTGACAATATAAAGAATCTTTTTCAAGGGCGTCCGTTTTGCTGGAACATAAATATTCATACGGGAAATGGACGGTGGACGAGTACCGCGTTGTATGCTTTTATAAACTCCTCGATCAATTGAAAGTGAAGCCGAGTTCGCATGAATGGCTCAAACGAAGGGCTATTGCTCATGTTGTCCAGAGAATACTGGCTTCAATATTAGAGTACATCCATGATACTAAATATTTATAGTGCACACAATAGAGTATAGTTTAACCTTTTTACTGAAACGATACAGAACTGCCTGACGTGGGAATCAGATAGGGTGCGAGTAATAGAGAATGAAGATGTATTGTAAAGTACCGTATTACTGCACCTATATATAATGCTATTAACATTTATTCTTCATCATGAATGATTATATTATCTGTAATACTATGATATACTCCATAACGTGTAGCTATGATGCTTGTGTCATCTGGATTGTTACATTACAAAAACATCTAGCTGTATATTCAGTATTAGGTCACGGGCCAAGTCTCGGCAATGGACATTCCGTTGAAACTTCACAGGACAAGTCTACTTTTTTCCCAAACATACTTTAAATTTTTCTCTTTCCATATGCAAAAGGTTCCACCTTTTCTCTTGTACACTAACCGGAAAATTCATAGAACAGTTCTGGGCTTTTCTGTCGACTGGAAAACTTTAATTCAGGAGCTCTGTGATCGTCCTAAAAGTAAATCCACTTTAGCTGCTTGTTCTCTGTTCAGTAAAGGTAATAATTTGGATCTGCATTTTGAACTACACAATAAAACTTAGTCTTCAAAATATGTTTCATATATTATGTATAGTATAGATCCAACGTGATAGAAGCCTAACCGTTGCAGATATAGATTTCAAATTTGCAATGCAACATAGCTGGGTGGTCAACTACGTATATTCCCAAGATGAGGATGAGTGGATGGCAATCCAAACAGCCTTGTGATATGAATAATACGTTTCATGGACACCAAATTGTATATCTCTGAGTTTAAAATTGGTGAAAATCTGGTCAATGGTTCTACTAGGATCTGTGGTTGGGATGTGGATTATGGGAAACAGCCCATGCTCTTGCAAGAAGTGGTTTATCTTGGCTGTTTCAGCGGAGTTAACAGCAAAGTCATTGTTGAAGTCTTCAAGTAGAACAACATTATTCGCTGAACAGTGGTTCCTTAGTGGTGTAGAGAGACCATCAATAAGACTGGCAAAAGGAACAGAAGGTGGTCTGTATACAGCAAGCATAGTGACTGATGTACTATCACGAGTCTGGCCAATGAGACAAGGATCTCTATTTCTGCGCTGTTCTCTGTTGTTGGTGGCTGCACAAGCTTTGTTGGTTTATAATATACACTGCTAGACCATGGAATGGGCGATGAGGTGGGGTACTTTTGGTGTCACTCCTGAAGTGCTTAAAGGAGGACATCGCTGTATCTCTCATGATCAGAGGTGACAAAGCGAGTTTCGGCACAGAAGACAATATCAGCATCTTGGATAGCATAGTCGTGTTCTACATCTTTCTGATGACGATGCAAGGATTGTGCATTAATGAATGCAATTTTCAGTTCAGATTTAACATTATATAAGAATGTAAAATTGGAGTGAAGAGGAATTTGAAGTTCCTAGCTGAGACTGTTTGACTTCTATCGCGTTCACATCGCCATATGGACATTTTGGGTTACGTTGCCATGGAAACCACAAAAATCATCACAATGTGCCCAACTTTGATAGGCTTGCGGTTGATCACCCAACAATACTACGTAGCAAATTTGAAATCTCTAGCTACAACGGTTAGGTATCTATCGCGTTCACATCGTCATATGGACATTTTGCGTGACATTGCCATGTATCCAAATTCAACAGGCTTGTGGTTGATCACCTAACAATCCTGCATGCCTAATTTGAATGACTAGCTGAAACTGTTTGGCTTTTATCGCGTTCACATCGCCATATGGACATTTTGCGTGACGTTGCCATGGAAACAACAAAAATCATTGTTATGTACCCAAATTCAAAAGGCTTTTGGTTGACCACCCAACAATCCTGTGCATCAAATTTGAAGTCTTAAAGGCAACGGTTTGGCTTCTAGACCAGTCAAAAGAATTGTTGAGGACTGACGACGGGACGACCGACCGGACGGACGACTGGGCGTACATGCCGAAGACAGAAAAACGCAGCCTAATAGGCTGAGGGGTGAAAAGCAATAATGAATTGCGGAACCATACTATCACTGTTATTGGAGGTTGATGGATACCTATATTGGACTGGTGGTCATTATCGAACCCAATATGAAGACCCTATGAACAGTAACATCGTATTTGGTCATGTCTCCATAGATTGGAAAACTTTGGTAGCTTTCAGAAATGAAATTCTGTTGAACTCACTAAAGAGAGAGAATTTATGTTAACGTCGCGTTCAACCATTTCAGCTATTTAACAACAAACAATATTAAACTCTCATCTAAGTACATGAATGATCTATCAAAAATCTAACAATAGAAAAAAACCCTTATCAATGGAGAAAATTACATTAAAACTCATCTCACAAATCAATCGCTCTCAAACAATATTGGATTTTGCTGCCCTCTGAATATAACCACCATGTCCATATACTTATAAGTATACATCTTTCTTGATATGCTGTTTTAGACCTATACGTGGGATCTTGATATAATGTTTTAGACTCATATATGTGGAATCTTAATAATATAAAATCCAAGCTTCTCATTATGAATTTCAAATTATTTTATGTTCACTTAATATAAAGGGCAAGAGAGCCGAAAGCTCGTGCATAAAACTGCGTTTATAGAAACTCAGGGTCGGTAGTATTATAGCTTTTTTCCTGTTTATTATAAAAACCTCTAACCAAGTCTCTCCCCACCATAACACCATATTAATCGTACAATACAAAGGTATGTTTGTCTTTTTATATCTGTTTCAGTGAAATCACAGCGAAATGGTATCAACATCTGTTCATACTCTCGGTATAGAAGAGGTCATCTTTTTCTTCGAACCAGTGTGATGAGGACTGCTCTAAATGTTGCTGATTGAATATGCTAGACAAATACCTATTCCACAAGGCTATTCTATGGATAACAACTTCTTTATTGCTGTGGAGTTGTTATCCATAGAATAGCCTTGTGTTATATACGCCGACTTCTAAATGCCTATCAAAGAAAAAAATACCTATTCCGATTTTCCGATAGATTTTAATCATAATTTTCTTCACTCAGACGGAATGAAATTATAGGATTATCTTTATATAGGACTATATAGGGATTTGGCTTTAGATTATGATATATTGATTCGAAAAAATTAGAAATGATCTTGGCAAACATGTCTCGGTATATATGTATGGAGGTAGCCTGCGTTGACAATGGCTGTTTTCCAATTCTGAATGGGCTTATCTTATCATTAAAAACATTGGAAAGCAGTAATTTACTGAAATGAGTTCCCTTGAACCTATTACATGTACAATAATTCAGTAATATTATACCGGTACACACATTCTCGTGGCACAATTCCATCCATGAACATGATTCCAGTGCATGGCCAGAGGCTAAATATACAGACAGGTATACATGTACTATTGATGGCGAACAGGAAAGGGGATGAAGTGGGATATATTAAGGTATGATGATAGTTCTACCTGCCGTCATGAATATCATCATCGCCTCCATTAGACACTCTCCGGGTATTCCACTTATAATTTATATTTGTGAATCTCAAACCAACCAGACGAAATTCTACAGCCGATGAACAGAAAATTGGACAAAGCTATCAATGGTCAAATAACTTTTCCTATCGGTCAATAATGTTATTAAAGAGGGACCTTGCTATTGACGGGTCACAATAAAATGCAAGCGTGTCGTGCTCCTTGACGATTTGTTCACTTTTTGTACAGTACCTAAAGCAATCCGAAGTGCTCTTCCCGGAATTGCCCCATCTGCCGAGTGGGGAATCTTGACAGGTTTTCTTTATAACCCTATTTTCTCCCAGAAGATGCCACGAGCGTCGTCCGACGAACTCTTTATGTTTTACTTTAGTCTTTTCGCATCGCCCCGAGCTATCACCGATGTGAATCTGTGAATAGGATATTAATAATCAATATAGAAGATCGCGACTGCGTCTCGTCTCGTGATAATACACGTGGTCTATTCGCCACGCGCCCGGTCGTCTGTTCCATTGATCTCTTTCACTGCAATCCAAACTGCTTGGCCAAACAGGCAGAATTAGCTGCTCTATTATAACATATTATCATGGAGCAGTTCTTCGACAGCTGCTCAGAGTCGACTATCATTTCTCATCCAGGCGTGTTTGTACAACTAAGCCGCTTCTTATTAACGTAGTGGTGTTCCATGGTCTACTTTTCACGTCAAATGATAAAGGAATGGGTAATTTTCAATGCAAAAGTACAGTCGATTTTGGCGCCTTGCCAAAACGGGGATTGTCCGAGATATGCAAATACAAGATTATGTTGCATCAATTTCGTTTAGCAAACAACATCCATTAAAGTACCAAGCACGGATGACGGGTCGTATAAAAGTCGTTCATTTGGAAATTGGAAAGAATTACACGATGTTTTGATCTCATATATACTTATCGCCCTATCTTCATCCTGTGTTTTATCTGGAAAAATACGAGCGAGACAACTTCGCTTAAAACCCGCGATGGATGCCGTGTGCGTGGAACTTCAGCTCGTGTTCCCTCGGGGTGCAATACATCAACACGGTTTCAGAAAGAAATTGTTGGAGACACACAAGCGCAAGCGGGGTGGTGATTGCATTAATTCGATCGAATGAACGCACATATACTGTATAATAAAATACGGACAATTTTTATAGATCCACCACAGTGGACAATTATTTCCGAGTAATAAAATACCACCCGTTGAGAAAAACAGCTTTCCGGATGAGGACATTTGCCCCTTTCGGTATCGCATAATGACAAATAGGGCCACGATCTGCATACGTCGTTTCTACTGTAAACACAAATTGACCATTAACGGGAATAATTGTGATTTATTATTCTGTTGACATGAATGATACGGAAGATGCTGAAATGGAGCATGGTTTTAGTCTTTCGTAATAGCGAATAATTGACAACGACGAATGTTACACGGGATTTGGGTATTACGGGTTACTTAAACAGCAGTGATACTGGTCACCTATAGCATGCACGCAATAATATTATTTTGAACTCGGACTTGCATGGATGATAATAATAGTAGATACTCATTATCAAAACTAGCTTGATTATACCAAGGTTAGTGATTATCGACTTTTGGTCGCCCCGTTAATTTGCCCAATTTGTCCCATCGGAAGAAGTTTTCTGGGAAGCACATGGAGACGATCTGTAAGAATTTCTACAGTTGCGGGCATCCTTTGGTCTATCAGAGATTCTATAATAGATCAAATTCGTAGATTAACATTCACCTGGTGTTTCTCAGTCATATGTTAACGGGTGTTTATCGTTTATCTTGAAAAGTGACCAAACTATAAGAAGCTGATGCATACCACTGTGGGTGGAATGGTGATGAGAATGTATGGAAGGGCATTGACCCTTTAATTAAAACTAAGGGAGCAATATGGAATCCTATATGGACTCGCTGCAGATGGAAAACGCGGACGTGTGAGGGAGCATAAATAAGCAAATAATATAAAAGACAACAGGAGAATCCTGTGAAATACCTCAGATGACAACATAAAGAATATTTGTCAACGTCCTCCGTTTTGCTGGGACATGAATATTCATACAGGGAAATGGAAATGCATGGATAATCCCGTGTAAAAGGACAGCTTGTCCGGCAGGATTAAATGTCCAGGTTCTATCTTTGAACCCAGCCAAGACATTTATTTATGATTTGCAATTCAGGTAACACATATATTCTTTAAAAAAACAACATATGAAAAGGGACATTGTTTTCTGGAAGATTCATTTCTTCCACACTGGTGCATTTATAAACTCCTCGATCAATAGAAAGGAAAGCTGAATTCGGATGAATGGCTCAAATGAAGAGCTATTTCCATGGTGTCCAGAAAATACTGGCCTCAATATACAGTTAGAGTAAATCAATGACACTAAATATTTATACACAATATAGTATGGCTCAACCTTTTAAATGAAACGATACAAAACGGTCAGCAACAACAACCCCCCCCAAAAATAGACTCCTTAGCCGATGTTTTCGGGCTAATAACTGGGTAAGAAATAGACATGGAGATTAGGTCAGAGTAATGAGAATAAGGAGGTATTATAGAGTAGGCTTACAAGGACCATGACATGGCCTCTATTTTACACTTCTAACATTTATTCTACATCGTGATGATAATATTATTTGTAGTACGCCTCCAAGAAATAATATTCCACAAACACATATAGCTGTGATGCCCATGTTAAGCCGACTGACTATGTCACAATACAGCTCGATGTTTTTTAAACATTTGGGGGATGGATATCCAAGACTAAATGTGACAGTTAATTACCCAGAAACCATCAACGATATTAACAGATAATCCTCTTTTAAGGACCAATAAAACACTCCTTTCTTTCCACTTTTAACTGACCGATTACTTCCCCCCACCCGAGATAGTTCCATTGTTCCAAAACAGCACATGTGGCTATCTGATAGCACCTAAATGTGGCTATCTAATAGAACGCACAAATTTCCAAGGTCTGCAAATTGATTTACACTAAGTTTCCAGACTTTTGACCTCTAATTTTAATTTTACCACGTGTGAAATGTATCCCAAGTCTCTCTTTTTTTTTAAAATTAACAAGACCCAACATTGGCACCGAGCAAGTTAAAATACATTGGCACCGAGCAAGTTAACAGATTTTAATTTTGGAGTGTAACAATTCACTTTCCCAAAATACAGCATTGCCTTATTCGGAAATTCAGTGACCCTTGACATTTGGACTTCAGAACCAACAGGGTATTTCTTTCCTCTTGATGTTAAAGGATATCCAAGGAGAAAATGTATAATCTAGAACTGAAAATGTTTGCCAGGACTTGATGGTAAACAAGACATTTGGTCACATTCCACAGCCCCGAATTGGAGTTACACCAAATCAAGATTCACAACTATTTCCTGAAGTTCGGACTGATTGACCTTGATCTTTCGACCTCTACTTTGGTACTCAACACATTATCTCTGCCAATGTAGGCCTATCCACTCACAAAGTGGGTAGGTGACCTTGACCTCAAGGGAATCACCGTGACCTTGACCATTTGACCTTGACCACAATTTTGGTAAAGAGACACTATCTCCCCCTAATTTATCCATTCAAAAGAATTTGTAATTTTTTATAATTGTCTCATATTAGGGGTCACAGTGACCTTGACCTTTAACCTTGACCTCAATTATCAGGTACACAACAAATCTTGTATCAGTCACAAAAAATTAGCAATTTTCAATGATTTCCTGATTTTGGACTAGTGACCTTGATGTTAGTTTTGGGACAAAGCACATTGTCTCCTCTGACAACCCCCACCCTTCATTGTCTCCAGCCACAAGAAATTGCAACTGTATATGGAAAACTGTCACAGATATAAACTGAACACAAATGGCACGACCTATGGACAGACGGATATAGCCATCAGATAAAACTTTATTGGTGGGCATATGAAAAAGGACTGGACTACTGGGCAAGAATTTTTTTCATGTTGTCTATAAAGGGATGTGACTATTTTGAACCAAGGATTATTCAGTGAAGGAAAAAAACAACAACCAATAAATGTATTTCTGTGAGATAAATATTTAATGTAAAATTTCAGCAGATCAACAACTAGTTCAAACAGTAACAATGGTGGAATGTGAAACTTGAATCACACCTGTGTAACAAATAATAATTCACTTGAAATTCATGGTTATACAAATAAATACACACAGGAAAATCTGGTGGAAAAATCTGTTATAAAACAATCTGATATTTGTATTATCAAATATGCTACCATATCTTCAGGGGACGGAATCTACCATTAAATAACAAATGGTGACATCACATATGAAATGTACATATGGCAACAGTAAACTATTGCATATTTAAAGGCAACAATAAAATTTCCATTTTGGGAATGCTAAAGTCTATCACAGAAAGGCAGAATATAAAATGTGTAAAAAGAATAAATTACTTTCATAAAACAACCGAAGCTCAGATATACCAAAGTCTGTGGTCCAAAATAATCTTCAGTCCCCGAGTGGGCAATTGTCATAATTAAGAATGACCATTCCAGGTTAGAAAGCGCACATTGCACAGGAGTAGTTCACTGCATCTGAGACAGTGATAAAAGACAGACCATATACTTCCCATGATGTAGGAAAGAAGTAAAAAATCCACTCTCTTGTGGAACACGGGGTAGACAAGGTGGATGTCCGTAAAAGCCTGACCAGTTTCGATCTATTTAATCTCTTCAGAGGTTCATTGAGGTTTTCAGGTTGAGGTTCTCATGTCAGATTCAGACATGGACATCAGCACCAAATGCCGCCAAGATAGATAACGGCACTGGATCTATCAACTGCTTATCAAAGCTCCAATCAGCCTGAACGAAAAGGATTAGCTACACCTTCCTTTCCCTCTTTTATATTACAAACCCTCTTAACCATGTTAGAGAGAACTACCTCTCTAGAATGGAGGTGAAAAAGGTCATTTTTGCTTAATAACTTTTGATCATAACACTACAAGATCTTCATAGCTTATATATTCTTACATGTCGTAGCAGTGATTTTTCAATGAAAGTGTGCATAGTCTAATTTTCAATAGAGAACAAAACATGTCCTGTATTATTATTCGGCAAATTTGATAGATGACAATGTGTTCTTTTTTAATACCATTCAATATGGATGTATATGTCCATGGTCGCCTATAGCGACATCTCTTAGTTCGATATTCTTGACTTTATTGGGCAAAAATGACCTTTCTTACCTCCATTTCAGATAGTTCCGTCTCTCTCTGACCTGTTGCTGGAAATAGCATGCCCTATTTCTTCTTCATATATCTATTTGGTGGACTTTTCCACCACCGACAAAGTCTGGTGCAATGTCTAACATGAAGTACTCTAAAATAGTTACCTCCCTTTCTCAAGCTACATGTGACGCACACTTTTGATCTGGAACTTATTATGGTTTATCAGATTATTTGCCGACCCAGGACAGACTATTTTGGACGAAATCCCGAAAAATGTTGGAGACAGAATACAGGATATAATGCTATGGCACATACACAACCACTGAGTGTGTTAACAGTAAATTCATAATGAGCGATTTCTTTGTAGTTATACTCAATACTCAATTAAAACTGACAAATCCATGAAGATGGGATAAAGTTTACCGATATCGAAACCCATTTTTCATGAATCATGGCAAAATGTGAATAAATGTCACACCTTTCCATAATTTACCTTTGGTAAACACTCTAATAATTCAATCACAGCAAATTCATTCTTCTGCCCAAAAATATGAGGGTGATCAAATTTATTGGAACAGAATATTGATGAGATGATACAAGTTTCTCCTGCAGTTGGAATGTGATCCAATTTATTAGAGTGACAGAATTTGGGGGGTGATTGAATGTTGATAGGTTGATTGAATTACTAGAGGATTTACTGTACATGCTTTACTAGGGCAGGTTTACGGCACCTGGTCTGTGACAAGGCTAGCCAAGTTTACACATCTTCATTTTACCAAGCGAATTTCTACGTTCCCACTTCAAACTTCCCTTGATTTTTCTGGTCCCTTCAATGTTCAAAGAACTTATAAATAGACACGAGACGTCACTGACCTCGAAAACATTTGAATTTCGAAATGGGTGGTAGAAGAGCGTTATTGATTGGCTGACCTATATAGTGGGCTAATACAAACACCATTAGGAGGAATGACACCACTAATCGGCATGTACCTTCTGATTGGTTCGTCTCTCGTTCATACGTGAAATTTACACCTCGGATTTAAAACACTGAAGGGGTCAGATAAATCAAGGCGGGTTCGAAGTGGAAATGTAGAAGTTGGCTGGATAAAATGAAGATGAGTTTGCATGTCTTTGTTGTCTTTGTTTGTTTCTACACTCAGCCATACTACATTTACATGTAGCATCCGAGACCATTATGCTGTATGAGCTGTAGGGCTCTATCCAACAATAAAACAACCCCTTCCACACTTTCTGTCCACTATTTTTAAGGAGTTAGACAAACAGTTTGATAGCCGATAGGGATTGAGGTTCAAATAATCCGTCTCCAAACATCAATGAGAGACACAAAAAGGTTTGTAGTGTGCTGATCACATTACCTGTAAGCTGTCGAAATTCAATCGTTCGTTGGTGTCTGAAGATGGAATACAGAGACATTAGCCACACACACCTATCAAACTTTTTCCCAAACTTGATAAAAAAACAGTGGATAGAAAGCGGGAAGAGGTTGTTTTATTGCCAGATAGAGTTATACAGCCGATACAGCTAATGGTGGCGGATGCTACATGTAATAGTATATAGAGGAAACATGAAAACCTCAACCAATACACGTACAAATACAGGTTCTAAATGTTAACCAGAGAAACCTGTATAACCAACATCTCAATGAAATAACAAACATGTAAATCTAACTGGTCTGAGAAATATTCAGTTTCTGACAATGACAACCAATTATTTTTCTCCACTATTGACAGACATTAACATAAATGTGACCGGGTATTAATATATGAGTGCATGCATTCCAGGAACAGCCATTGCATTCACATGTCAATCTGTACAAAATGTCATGGTCAACAATTATCAGAAATACAACACTGATCTGTCACCAGAGGCATGTGTGATTAAAGTTTGGTAAGCCTAGTCCCAATCCTTCATGATATATCATGTGTACAGTCCTAATGGGCACCTCTCCTCTGATGTTTCAGAACGCTTTCTTATCTTAAGAGGGATTAACAATACTGCCAGCTCAAATCAGGATAAACTGTTACAGAAGCTTACAGAACCTATCTAATGTGATTTCGTTTACAGTGGGCTACTGCATATATGCAGTTTCATCTCTTTTGTTTAAGCTAAGCCTGAAGCTATCGGAGTGACCAATAAACAGTACGAGGACAATCATTCCTGAACGACGAGAGAAAGAAAACACTATTGATCAATGGATTACGGGTAGCTGTTTATAGATGATTAAATTACATCTACCCTATCCTTAAAAAATCCATAGCATGCTTTTTCTTCAAAGGGATTAATTTGTAGTTGTGGAGAAATCACGCTGGTAAGTGGTTTGCTTTAATCATTCCATTCTAATGAGTCGTGGCATTTCCTGATCAACTTGGGGACAGAACCAGTAATCCCGTGGTGCAATTTTATGGCCATGGACGGAGACCCCGTTATAAAACTCTTTGATCATCCGAGGAGCAATCGTCTGTCTGGCGGCAGAAGGTTTCTCCCGCTAACCAATAACTATCAGCGAATTTCAACCCTTCCGGCACTTCATGCTTCCATAATTTCCACTTCGCTTCGAGAAAAATAAAGAAAGAATTCCTGCTGATTTTTTACACAATGAACCCACATAGATATTGATCAGACAATGACACTCGATATCACTGCATGTTCTCCCGTGGCTGATTTTTTAAGTGACCTGTATCTAACATGGCACTGTATGGACTGTAACCTTGTTATAGATGCTTCAATATTTCTGATAGGGGCCATGAAAAACTATAATTCATACTTTACTACACCCCCATATAGCGATTATCTGATATGACATGATCACACCGAATAACAAGTGTTCAATTGGACCAAATGGACGGATTGAAAAGGCAATTGGAAAGTGCAAGTAAACTTAGATCGCAGTCTTTGAGTTGGAAGAGCTGTAATCTCTTGGGGTTTAAAATGGAGTGTACAATGATGTAAGATTACAGAATATACATGTAGTGTGGGATGATGTTACAGAGCCAGAACCTCGTAATTGTCGTGAATATATGAAAAAGATTACGGGGGAGGGGAGGGGGATTATGGGGTGGGGTGAGGTGAGGCTTAGTTGAGGAGATTAAGGTTTTAGGCCATAATTAAACATGAACCGTGCAAAGCACAGAGAACCCCTCCGCCTTGGGTGTATTCAAATACAGTCTTGGTTAAGGAACCAGTAATTAGTAGCCACAAGGAATTGGTGAAAATGATTTTCAATCAGCAGCTGTTGTGGTAAAGAGAGAACAGATCAGTGGATGTATATGATGACAATAAGCCTAAGTAAATTTAAGAAGTAGCACATGACTAGATGAGCGTCCAGTGTAAAACCAGTTAACCTTGGCCTTATCATTTTTGAGAAATGGTTGACCAGTAAGTAGCAAATTAGTGACAAATTTGACCTGGTGACCCAGAAAAATAGGTCAATCCCAAGGATTTTCAATGGGCTTCTACTCAATTACCACAAGCAATTTGTGACAAATCTGACAAAGCTGGAGCTGGTGACAAAGAAAAAATGGGAGAATCTCAATGACTTTCCATACGCTTCCGTCTGCTCTACGACCATATGCATGTTTCAGGTAAGTTTGGTATTTCTAGGCATAATTAATCCTGAGTTAAAGTGTTAACGAGAAAACAGAGATAGACAGATGGATAGACATACAGAGCGACACCAATACCACAAGCTCAATTTCGGCCAAGGGGGAAAAAATGTTTGTTTGTTATAACAATATCAACTATAACTTGAGTCATGAGTTATGGAAATATTGGTTCTCTTTGGGTAAAATATATAGGAAAAAGTTATAAGTTTGTATAAAACTAACAACCCTTTTACTAGAACAACATGGTCACAGGCTCTTTTTTTTCAGGATGTGTGGTCCTGAATAGAGTACATCCAGTGAATGGAAAGGGCAAAGGACTGAATGAGCCAAGACACAAATAATCCACCTGTCTTTTCCCCTGGAGAAAATATCTCTCTCAGCTGTAGGCACAATACATCAAGTGATTGTGAACATCTGGGTCATTTTTCTTCCTGGTACTCTTCATTGAGAGTGAGCCATTTAATGTTCACTGATGTGTTCCCAGCAGGCTTTTTGCTGTGGTGACCAAAAACAAGCGTTCTGAGAACCCCAACATCTCGCCTTGCGGGGTCATCCGCCGAAAGTGCAGCAGTATTGAAAGCATACATGTAGAGCAAACAATAAGGTCTGGAATAGGTGATGTGGTACAGACAATAATGTCTGGAATAGATTATCTGGGACAGACAATAACATCAGCCCCATGTGGGATTACTGGTATATATGTTAATCCCATGTAGGATGGATAGGTCAGTGCCGTCGGATTACTGGTGCATAGAGCAGTCCAGTGTGAGATTACTGCTGGATAGGTCAGTCCCATGTGAGATTACTGCTGGATAGGCCAGTCCTGTGTAGGATTACTGCTGGGTGGACCAGTCCTGTGTGTTATTACTGATGGATAGACCAGTCCCCTGTGGGATTACTGCTGGATAGTCCAGTCCCAAGTGGGATTACTGCTGGATAGGCCAGTCCTGTCTTGGATTACTGCTGGACAGATGAGTCTCGTGTGGGATTAATGCTGGATAGGACAGTCCCGTGTGGGATTACTGCTGCATAGGCAGTCCAGTGTGGGATTACTGCTGCATACGGCAATCCTGTGTGGGATTATGGCTGGGGAGGTCAGTCCCATGTGAGATTACTGCTGGATAGGCTAAACCTGTGTGGGATTACGGCGGGATAGGTCAGACCCATGTAGAATTATGGCTGGATAGGTCAGTGCCATGTGGGATTACTGCTGCATATTGCAGTCCAGTGTCATATTACTTCTGGATAGGTCAGTCCCATGTGAGATTACTGCTGCATAGGCCAGTCCTGTGTGGAATTACTGCTGGATAGGCCAGTCAGGTCTGGGATAACTGCTGGATAGGTCAGTCCCATGTGGCATTACTGCTGGATAGGCCAATGCCATTTGGGATTACTGCTGGATAGGTCAGTCCTGTGTGAGATTACTGCTGGATAGGCCAGTCCCAAATGGGATTACTGCTGGATAGACCAGTTCGATCTGGGATTACTGCTGGATAGTTGAGTTCCGTATGGGATTACTGCTGGATAGGTCAGTCCCGTGTGGCAGTACTGCTGGATAGGCCAATGCCATTTGGGAATACAGCTGGATAGGTCAGTCCCATGTGGGATTACTGCGGGAGAGCTGTGATCCAGGAAAACATGAAACATGTCTACCAAGTTTTATAACCATCCCACGAAAGGTTCAACAAACTTTCCATGTACAGATGTACATGTAAACTTTTGCCCAACAAAAACCTTATCAATGGGAAGGTACAAAGTCTAAAATGCAATAATTAGGACAAAAATTCATATTTAATGGCATATTTCTTAAATAGCACATGCACATCGTCAAATCATATTGAACATGGGTAGCAAGTGTCAAACTCATCCAATGAAAGCTGACAGCTTCAGAAAACTTTCCATGTACAGGTGTACATCTATATACATGTACATTATTATTGGCAGATTACCTAGACAAAACCCTAAGTATGAACAAAAATTAATATTTCATCTCCTAAATAGCACAGGTACATCTTCTAATCACAAGAAACATGTGTACCAAGTTTCATAATCATTCAATGACAGCTGCCAACTGTAGCAAACTGTGGTGTACAGATGTACATGTGCACTTCAGCTAAACACAAAACTCATTCATTTGCCATAATTTGGAGAAATATTAATATTTCATCTCAAATATAGCACAGGTACATTCTCTAATCATAAGAAACATGTGCACCAAGTTTTGTAATCATCCAATGAGAGCTGACAACTGCAGCAAACTCACCATGTACATGTATACATGTAGAGGCCTACATGTACAATTTACCTAAACAGAAAACTCATTCATTTGCCATAATTTGAAGGAAAATTAATATTTCTTCTCAAAAATAGCACAGGTACATCCTCTAATCATAAGAAACATGTGTATCAAGTTTCATAATCATCCAATGAGAGCTGACAACTGCAGCAAACTCACCATGTACATGTACAGGTATACATATAGAGGCCTACATGTACAATTTACCTAAACAGAAAACTCATTCATTTGCCATAATTTGGAGAAAAATTAATATTTCTTCTCAAAAATAGCACAGGTACATCCTCTAATCATAAGAAACATGTGTACCAAGTTTCATAATCATCCAATGAGAGCTGACAACCGCAGCAAACTCACCATGTACATGTACAGGTATACATACAGAGGCCTAGATGTACAATTTACCTAAACAGAAAACTCATTCATTTGCCATAATTTGGAGAAAAATTAATATTTCTTCTCAAAAATAGCACAGGTACATCCTCTAATCATAAGAAACATGTGTACCAAGTTTCATAATCATCCAATGACAGCTGACAACTGGAGCAAACTCACCATGTACATGTATATGTATACATGTAGAGGCCTACATGTACAATTTACCTAAACAGAAAACTCATTCATTTGTCATACTTTGAAGAAAAATTAATATTTCTTCTAAAAAATAGCACAGGTACATCCTCTAATCATAAGAAATATGTGTACCAAGTTTCATAATCATCCAATGACAGCTGACAACTGCAACAAACTTTCTAAGTACAGATGTACATGTGCACTTCAGCTAAACGCAAAACTCATTCATAGGGATTTTAACATTGGAGCACCCCAGGGGTAGTACCCCCAGGTGGCATACCCACCCCCCATATTTTTTTATATTTTTTCTAATTTTTCTAGATTTTTTTTTAATTTGCTAAACCAAAAACCTTATCATTTCCAGGCAGGGGACACCGACACCGACACCGCCACCGACACCGACACCGACGACGACATCCTCTTTCCCCCCTCACAATATCTCCCCTTTACTTCGTAAGGCGAGATAAAAAATGGATATCCACCGTTCAAGTTCTCTTCCCATCAGGGTTTTTCACAGGCTTGTAACATTATCATGATGTTTTATAATGTAAGGGACAGATATCACCCACTCTTCACTCCAGTATTAAAATCTTTCAATGCCATCCTATATTAGCTGGTTGGAAGCATAAACATGGACAGCTGATCTAATATTTTAACATTTTAACACTCTATTGTAGATAGTAACATTATTATCAATCAATATAAATAAATAAATAATATATATATAATATACATGTAGATAGTATGTGGACATTCATCAATTTCCAGGTACAGCAGGACGGATTAAAATACCAGAAGATCAAACTAGCATTTACTTAATAGATACACCATGTTAACTTTATTTATCTTCAGTGCACCATTGCACAAACTTAATTGTGTAAAATCTGGAAGGACTAGAAAATCTTTGACCAGTGCTAAACAAGTGCATGATATGCACCATAATCAACTTCAGTTCACCACACGGATATGGACAGGTAACTATGAATATCCAAGCAATGAACATGTTGCATTTTTTTAACGAATTTCAATCAAACTATTTTGTTCCAATGAATAACAAAGGGTGGCATCTTTAAGACTAAGTTTAATGGTCACGAGCTTTCGCAGATAGTGGATATCTGCTTCGTCAGGTGAAGCACATATCCACTATCTGCGATATCCACTATCTGCGAAAGCTTGTGCCACCCTTTCTTATTCATTTACACTATACAGACTAACACGGCTACCCCCAATTTCTATTTTGTTCCAGCAAGCTGGGTGGTAACAACAACATAATGTCAATGGCCGCTATAGTAACCTCTGTAATAATTCACACATATTATAACACACTTCAGAAGCCATTTCCATAAAACAAATATTCTGTCAATATTCAGCTTCAAATGCTCAAAACTTCACAATTGGGCTACAAAATGTTGGCAGAAAAAAATGTTCAACAGTCGATAATATTCCTGTGAATGAATATGACCTCAAATATCTTCACTGTTTGATATCACTGGCTGGCTATCTTGATGCTGTTGTTGTAACTGACCTTCAAGATTTGCTATCCTGGAATTTTGACTCGTGACCAGTTGATGAAGCTGAAAAAGAAACAAAAGTAACCGTTATCTTTCCATTTCTCTTTATTCAGATAAAGACACAATATATCACCAAACTACCATACAAAATGATTTGTATAATAATATTTGACGATCTTCAAAAAATATGCAACTTCATAAAATCTGAGGGATATTCATGGGGGGACAAAATAGGTAATATTTATATTTGATTGACAAAATAAAGAATGATTATCGCATCAGAATTTTCTACATGGGTCAAAACTTTTCAGAAAAGTATATATGATATCCAAACGTCAAAGTCAATTCAATAGTCAAAGTCTGAAGTCATTTTGATATTCAAAGGCTGAATTGAATTTGATATACAGAAGCCCAAGTGAATTTGATATCCAAAAGTCCGAGTAAATTTGGCATCCCAAGGCTGAAGTAAATATGGCATCTCAAGCCTGAAGTAAATTTCATATTCAAAGCAAAGTCAATTTGATATAAAAAGTCCAGTGCATTTTATATCCAAAAACATTTGATGGGTGACTATATACTAAACGATAGTAAAAGTAAATATAAAATCTAAAGATCGAAGTAAATTTGATGTTCAAAGAGCCACATGATTACATGGTACGAATGCTTTGCTGTTTATACAGCAGCGAATGAATGGAGGAGAACACCACTGCTCATAGGACAGTACAGAAAATGAGAGAACATTAGACATACCTTGGTGTTTTCCATCTCCAGCTCTGCAATTCTCTGTTTCAACATTCCAATTGCATCTTCATCAGTTTGCCTTTCATGATCATTTTCCCAATCCTGTGAAATACCAGTGAATGTTTATAATTAATTAATAATTAATTCTTGTGCAATGGTAACAAATCTGATGCTTCAATCACCCTATCAACATTCAATTACAGCCAGCTTTTGCCAGCAAAATATTCAATCACAGCCAGCAAAATATATATATAAACAAGAGCCCAAGGGGCTTCAATATACGCCCGTATATCTGGAATTACATTGGTCCAAATTTCAAGGTTGTTTAATAGCCTTGATTCCAATTGGTAGCTAGCAATCAAGAGAAAGGTCTACAATTTTGTGCTTCTGAGAATGTAACATATATCACATCTTATATTGAATGATAAACTAAAATGAGCGTAACTCTTGGTAATTAGATGAAGCTTGAGCTGAGAGCTCACATATCCCACACTGAAATCGACAATAGTCAAAAACAAGAAAATAGTATGGATTCCTTTCAGGCGAGAGAATTCTTCATGAAGGAAGAAGAAAGTGATGAAGTAAACCTTTGTTCTTTGAACAGGTATGAAGTTCATAAGAGAACCCTCTCCCCGTTAAATTAGTAAATGTATGGTTTTTATTTCACAACCGTTTAACTAAATGTAGCTGTTTCAAACATGGGAGACAACTCCACAAGACAAATGCCATATATTTGTAGGACCCCAAAAAATGTATGGCTCCTCTTTGCCATGCAAGTATGGTATACTCAAAGTTTGGTACCAATCCATACCTTGAAACTGGAGATATTGCATGGACAACAAATGTTAATGGATGAATAGACAGAACATCGCATAACACGACCTCGTCCTTGACAGGCATATGAAAATGTGACTTTTAATGATTTCTTGATTTTGGGGTCACAGTGACCTTGACCTTTGACCCACATTTTGGTATGTAACACATCATGTCCCTCTAATGTATTTACTGGCAGAAAAAAAAAGTTATTTTTAATGATTTCCTGATTTTGGGGTCACAGTGACCTTGACCTAAATATTGGTACAGGACACATCGTCTTCCTTGAATGGTCATTAAATCCACTCACCAATAAATAGTAATTTTTAATGATTTCCCGATTTTTAGGTCACACTGACCTTTGACCTTGATTCTGGGGTCACAGTGGCCTTGACTATTGACCTGGATCTAAATTTTGGTACATGACAAAATGGCTTCCCATAATTTCTCAATGGAATAACAAAATCATGATTTTTAACAATTTCATGATTTTGGGGTCACAGTGACCTTTGACCTTCGACCTTGACCTATTTTTGGTATGCGACACTTTATTTCCCCTTACTGAATCCACTCACAAAAAAATTAGAAATTTTTAACAATTTCCTGATTTTTCGCTCACACTGACCTTTGACCTCTGATCTCGACCTACATTTCGTATGCAACACATCGTTCCCCCCTAGGGCATCCACTCACCAAAAATTAGAGCTGTAGATAGAAAACTGTCAATGATCAATGATTTCCTGATTTTGGGCAACAGTGACCTTTGACCTCTGACCTCAACCTCAATTTTGGTACGTGACACATCATCTCCACCTGGCGTATCCACTCACAAAAAATTGCAACTGTGGATAGAAAACGTTCACATATATAGACCGGACACGAACACTTCAGTGAATTCCTGTTTTTTAGGCCAGTGACCTTTGACCTCTGACCTCGACCTTCATTTTGGTATGCGACACATCGTCTCCCCATAGGGTATCCACTCATCAAAAATTAGAACTGTAGATAGAAAACTGTTCCAGATATAGACCGGACACGGGGGACGGACAGACGGACGGACAGACGCACGGAAACCGCCATCACATAATACGTCCGCCTTTTGGGCGGGCGTATAAAAAAATCAAATAAATTTGATCACCTCAAAATGCAGGAAAACCATATAAATTAGATCACCCCAGTATATCATGGTATATTTGAGCAAGAAAATGCATTGCCTTGGATTGAATTATTAGATAGTTTATGGTATATCGTGGATATCAATGAATAATTTTATCGTTTATAGTGTATCCTTAATATCATTGAATTATTAGATTGTTTCTGGTATATCTTGGATATCAACGAATCATTAGATCATTTATATATCATGGATATCATTAAAATATTAGATCGTTTTTGTTATAGCTTGCATATCATTGAATTATTAGATTGTTTATGATATATCCTGGATTTCATTTAATTATTATATTGTTTACAGTATATCCTGGATATCATTGAAATATACTAGATTGTTTATGGTATATTCTGGATATCAGATCATTTACAGTATATCTTGAATATCAGATCATTTACGGGATATGCATCTCCTATGGAAAATCAAAATGTCTTTGTAGTATTCAGTCAAATCCATCGCAGATGATGTATCTCGTACCAAACCCTTTCTACAAATAATATTAAAAGGGGAAATAAATGGGTCACCAGTGAGATTAAGTCTTCCTCTCATTCAATCACAGGAAGTGCAAAAAATCTGAGAAATACCATATTGTGAAAACTTTCAGTCCATTCCAGCTGGAAAGGAGTAATGTCACATATAAACTTCTCTTGTTTCACCTTCCATGATCCTGTGATTATTAGAGGACATTCTGTATTTTCCTCATCACTTGGTCCATGATCCATGATCGATAAGTCCTACACAATATCACATCAACCATTATTCACCAGTTCGAGTCTGATTTTCTTACCAGTACCATGATGTAGCATTGTCAAGTTGGGAAGAGTTAAACATATCATACCATCAACAATACTGGTACCCAATTTATGTCACAGAGTAACACAGAGCTACGCGCCTTTGCTGTAAATTACCCTCTGCAACCATTCTAAAGGATATCTGAAATACGTGTATTGCACATTGGCTTAAAAATCTGGTGCATGCGACCCCACTGAACATGGCCCACTGGTGAACTTTCACCTCCTATACCTATCTGTTGTTTTTATTGTACACATCACTCTGCTGTCTGATTCTTGGAAATCCTTGTCTATGTTAAATTCTTACAACAGCTGGACAAATGTTGGCAGTGGTTAATAAACCAACAAAGACATGTAGCATAAATTGTTCTGCTGTAACATCAACAACATCTAAAATATTAATGTTAACTTACTAGGTCTGCTCAGATAATTTCAAGCACAATACTAGGCTTGTGGTAGTCCAATTTGTTTATGATTACCAAGTGAGAAGTGAGTGAGTGAGTGGATCTGATTTAATGTCGCTTTCAATTTTTTTCCAGTCATATCACGATGTTGGGTCCTATTCCTTTTCACACCCAGGAACCACACAGGTGGGCCGGGTCCAATTCCTTTTCACACCGGGAACCCCACAGGTGCCTCAGTTAATAATCGCCTCTTATGACAAGCTGTCTGAGGGGCTGAGGCCTATTCTTACCATGACCTGCAGTGTGCACAACGAATCCCAGGTCAAAATCCCCAGAAGACCCACGGGGCTAGCAAGTGAGAATTTCAGGTGATAAATATACCTGTATTTATCCCATCAACAGATCCAACTTGGGGGGGTGATTTTGTTTAATATCACACTCAAGGTTGTCATATGGTCATATTGTGACAACCATTTGAATCATGGAGGAAGACGTCATACCCGGAAAGAACCACCACCCATCGGCAATTAACTGGCCAAAGCCAACTGGTTACACAGACAGACATGTTGGATGCCATAGCCAAAACTTTCTAAAAAGGAGTGACCGCGTTTTAAGAAATTTTGAAGGTCTCGATCCTGTTTTATGCAACTTCATTCATATCCGAGGATTAACCTCACATGGCTTCAGACTAAAGGCTAAGAAACTGGCCACAGTTTCTATAGCTTACCACATATAGCTTACACACAAGCTCTGCCAGAAATTGTATTGACGTCATGTCCGAAAAGCAGAATGGCGATTTTATCTAACTATTTTTATGTAACTTTTAAAATAATTATCCCACATGAAATAACATTATGAAAAAAATTTCAGTTACACGCGCCTGGCCACCATTTAAAATTTACCCATCATGCTCTGCTTGGGGGTTATGCAAAGAGGCTCAAAATGAACCATTATCATGATTATGATGAGATGTAAAGTCACCAAGTGTATAACCTCTCAAATTTCAGACTACACGTACTGGTATTGATGACTAAGGGTTGATCAAGCACAGTTATATCAGCTGCCCCAGATAGGACATTCTGAGGTAATTTTGTATGACTGATTTCAGAAAAAAACATATATAAATGTACCATGTGGTATCGTCGTACCAGGCAACGCATTCATGGCTATGCTACTGTTTAGATAGTTTAGCAAATATCTCTTCTGAATCAACACAAAATATCAAATATTTGTCTCACAATCCTTCAGACCAGTTCCCCCCAAAAAATCTTCCTTAATAACCACGAAAACAGGATGATAAATTTGACACTATTTATAATGTCAAATGGAATCAATTATGTCGGCCCTGTTTTCGTTCCTAGAAATGCGGTTAATATATATGGATATAGATTTGCTTTCAAATTTAGAATAGAGTGCTTCATTATAACAGCTGTTGGCTAATAAATCCATACGGCTTTGTCTGCCAGAGGGCAGGTAAGTTAACAGCTGAGATGTAGGTGAGAAATAACAGTGGTGACAATACCCCGACACATTCCAGGCATATCTGAACAACAGCTGATCAACCACTTCACCTGACACACCACAAGAATAATAGGATCTATGGGCACGTGCAGCACTGCGGTCTGGATGGTCGATGATTGAATATTGAAATGATGGTGTTCTAACTGACAACTATATATGATAATGAGGTGAGAGAGTCAAGTCAGTTCAACTCTTCACCCTCGTGTACTACTGAGATAAGGGTGACTCTAGTCGACCCTACCCTCCCCTCCCCTTGGAGCATGGAGTCACCATTCCCTTCACACACGAGCAATATTGAGGCGACTCAAGCCAGCCCTACCCTCCCCTCAGATCACGAAGTCACCCTGCCATTCACCCACATGATATATTGAGGTGATGGTGATTCAAGTCAGCCCTACCCTCCTCTCAGAGAATGGAGTCGCCCTCCCCTTCACCCACATGATATATTGAGGTGATGGTGATTCAAGTCAGCCCTATCCTCCTCTCAGAGAATGGAGTCGCCCTGCCCTTTACCCACATGATATATTGAGGTGATGGTGACTCAAGTCAGCCCTACCCTCCCCTCAGACCATGGAGTCACTGAGCCCTTCACCCACATGATATATTGAGGTGATGGCGACTCAAGTCAGCCCTACCCTCCTCTCAGACAATGGAGTCACCCTGCCCTTCACCAACATGATATATTGAGGTGATGGTGACTCAAGTCAGCCCTACCCTCCTCTCAGACAATGGAGTCACCCTGCCCTTTGCCCACATGATATATTGAGGTGATGGTGACTCAAGTCAGCCCTACCCTCCTCTCAGACAATGGAGTCACTGAGCCCTTCACCCACATGATATATTGAGGTGATGGTGACTCAAGTCAGCCCTACTCTCCCCTCAGACCATGGAGTCACCCTGCCCTTCACCCACATGATATATTGAGGTGATGGTGACTCAAGTCAGCCCTACCCTCCCCTCAGACGAATGGAGTCACCTGCCCTTCACCCACATGATATATTGAGTTGATGGTGACTCCAGTCAGCCCCTACCCTCCCCTCAGACGATGGAGTCACCCTGCCCTTCACCCACATGATATATTGAGGTGATGGTGACTCAAGTCAGCCCTACCCTCCTCTCAGACAATGGAGTCACAATGCCCTTCGCCCACATGATATATTGAGGTGATGGTGACTCAAGTCAGCCCTACCCTCCGCTCAGACAATGGAGACACCCTGCCCTCCCCCCACTTGATATATTGAGGTGATGGTGACTCAAGTCAGCCCTACCCTCCCCTCAGACAATGGAGACACCCTGCCCTTCACCAACATGATATATTGAGGTGATGGTGACAAGTCAGCCCTACCCTCCCCTCAGACAATGGAGTCACCCTGCCCTTCACCCACATGATATATTGAGGTGATGGTGACTCAAGTCAGCCCTACCCTCCACTCAGCCAATGGAGTCACCCTGCCCTTCACCCACATGATATATTGAGGTGATGGTGATTCAAGTCAGCCCTACCCTCCTCTCAGAGAATGGAGTCGCCCTGCCCTTCACCCACATGATATATTGAGGTGATGGTGACTCAAGTCAGCCCTACCCTCCTCTCAGAGAATGGAGTCGCCCTGCACCTCACCCACATGATATATTGAGGTGATGGTGACTCAAGTCAGCCCTACCCTCCCCTCAGACCATGGAGTCACTGAGCCCTTCACCCACATGATATATTGAGGTGATGGTGACTCAAGTCAGCCTTACCCTCCTCTCAGACAATGGAGTCACCCTGCCCTTCACCAACATGATATATTGAGGTGATGATGACTCAAGTCAGCACTACCCTCCTCTCAGACCATGGAGTCACCCTGCCCTTCGCCCACATGATATATTGAGGTGATGGTGACTCAAGTCAGCCCTACCCTCCTCTCAGACAATGGAGTCACTGAGCCCTTCACCCACATGATATATTGAGGTGATGGTGACTCAAGTCAGCCCTACTCTCCCCTCAGACAATGGAGTCACGCTGCCCTTCACCCACATGATATATTGAGGTGATGGTGACTCAAGTCAGCCCTACCCTCCCCTCAGACCAAGGAGTCACTGAGCCCTTCACCCACATCATATATTGAGGTGATGGTGACTCAAGTCAGCCCTACCCTCCCCTCAGACCATGGAGTCACTGAGCCCTTCACCAACATGATATATTGAGGTGATGGTGACTCAAGTCAGCCCTACTCTCCCCTCAGACAATGGAGTCACTGAGCCCTTCACCCACATGATATATTGAGGTGATGGTGACTCAAGTCAGCCCTACCCTCCCCTCAGACAATGGAGTCGCCCTGCCCTTCACCCACATGATATATTGAGGTGATGGTGACTCAAGTCAGCCCTACCCTCCTCTCAGACAATGAAGTCACCCTGCCCTTCGCCAACATGATATATTGAGATGATGGTGACTCAAGTCAGCCCTACCCTCCTCTCAGGCAATGAGTCACCCTGTCCTTCGCCCACATGATATATTGAGGTGATGGTGACTCAAGTCAGCCCTACCCTCCTCTCAGACGATGGAGTCACCCTGCCCTTCACCCACATGATATATTGAGGTGATGGTGACTCAAATCAGCCCTACCCTCCTCTCAGACAATGGAGTCACCCTGCCCTTCGCCCACATGATATATTGAGGTGATGGTGACTCAAGTCAGCCCTACCCTCCCCTCAGACAATGGAGACACCCTGCCCTCCACCCACTTGATATATTGAGGTGATGGTGACTCAAGTCAGCCCTACCCTCCCCTCAGACAATGGAGACACCCTGCCCTTCACCAACATGATATATTGAGGTGATGGTGACTCAAGTCAGCCCTACCCTCCCCTCAGACAATGGAGTCACCCTGCCCTTCACCCACATGATATATTGAGGTGATGGTGACTCAAGTCAGCCCTACCCTCCTCTCAGACAATGGAGTCACCCTGCCCTTCGCCCACATGATATATTGAGGTGATGGTGACTCAAGTCAGTCCTACCCTTCCCTCAGACCATGGAGTCACTCAGCCCTTCACCCACATGATATATTGACGTGATGGTGACTCAAGTCAGCCCTACCCTCCTCTCAGAGAATGGAGTCACTCAGCCCTTCACCCACATGATATATTGAGGTGATGGTGACTCAAGTCAGTCCTACCCTTCCCTCAGACCATGGAGTCACTGAGCCCTTCACCCACATGATATATGGAGGTGATGGTGACTATAGTCAGCCCTACTTTCCTCTCAGACGATTGAGTCACCCTGCCATTCACCCACATGATATATTGAGGTGATGGTGACTCAAGTCAGCCCTACCCTCCCCTCAGACGATTGAGTCACCGTGCCCTTCACCAACATGATATATTGAGGTGATGGTGACTCAAGTCAGCCCTACCCTCTTCTCACACAATGGAGTCACTGAGCCCTTCACCCACATGATATATTGAGGTGATGGTGACTCAAGTCAGCCCTACCATCCTCTCAGACAATGGAGACACACTGCCCTTCACCCACATGATACATTGAGGTGGTGACTCAAGTCAGCCCTACCCTCCCCTCAGACCATGGAGTCACTGAGCCCTTCACCCACGTGATATATTGAGGTGATGGTGACTCAAGTCAGCCCTACCCTCCTCTCAGAGAATGGAGTCACTCAGCCCTTCACCCACATGATATATTGAGGTGATGGTGACTCAAGTCAGCCCTACCCTCCCCTCAGACAATGGAGTCACCCTGCCCTTTACCCACATGATATATTGAGATGATGGTGACTTAAGTCAGCCCTACCCTCCTCTCAGACCATGGAGACACCCTGCCCTTCACCCACGATATATTGAGGTGATGGTGACTCAAGTCAGCCCTACCCTCTTCTCACACAATGGAGTCACTGAGCCCTTCACCCACATGATATATTGAGGTGATGGTGACTCAAGTCAGCCCTACCCTCCTCTCAGACCATGGAGTCACTGAGCCCTTCACCCACATGATATATTGAGGTGATGGTGACTCAAGTCAGCCCTACCCTCCTCACACCATGGAGTCACTGAGCCCTTCACCCACATGATATATTGAGGTGATGGTGACTCAAGTCAGCCCTACCCTCCTCTCAGACCATGGAGTCACTGAGCCCTTCACCCACACGATATATTGAGGTGATGGTGACTCAAGTCAGCCCTACCCTCCTCTCAGACCATGGAGTCACTGAGCCCTTCACCCACATGATATATTGAGGTGATGGTGACTCAAGTCAGCCCTACCCTCCTCTCAGACCATGGAGTCACTGAGCCCTTCACCCACATGATATATTGAGGTGATGGCGACTCAAGTCAGTCCTACGCTTCCCTCAGACAATGGAGTCACCCTGCCATTCACCCACATGATATATTGAGGTGATGGTGACTCAAGTCAGCCCTACTCTCCCCTCAGACCATGGAGTCTCCCTGCCCTTCACACACAGGATATATTGAGGTGATGGTGACTCAAGTCAGCCCTACCCTCCCCTCAGACAATGGAGTCACCCTGCCCTTTACCCACATGATATATTGAGATGATGGTGACTTAAGTCAGCCCTACCCTCCTCTCAGACCATGGAGACACCCTGCCCTTCACCCACAGGATATATTGAGGTGATGGTGACTCAAGTCAGCCCTACCCTCCTCTCAGACGATGGAGTCACCCTGCCCTTCACCCACATGATATATTGAGGTGATGGTGACTCAAGTCAGCCCTACCCTCCTCTCAGACAATGGAGTCACCCTGCCCTTCGCCCACATGATATATTGAGGTGATGGTGACACAAGTCAGCCCTACCCTCCCCTCAGACAATGGAGACACCCTGCCCTCCACCCACTTGATATATTGAGGTGGCATAACACTGTTTCGCACTAAAAACGAGGGGGTTTCCCAAAGCTGTAGGGGTCACACAGTGGGATTCCCCTCAGAACAGACATGTAAAATTGAAAATGCCGTTTTTTTAGATTGTATTGATATAAATACAGCATAAAGGTTGATCGAAAATCAGAATGGATGAATTTAGAAATAAAATATGGAATTTAGTGGTAAATTGGTGACGTCATCATGCACATGGGAACGAGGGTATCTTATAGTTGCCATTTCTGTCACTTTAGCAGACGATTTCTTACACTAAAAACGAGCTGGCGATGGGCATATAATCCCCACTTTTTTTAAAGCTGCTGGAGATACTTGACAGAGTCGTAGTGAATATAAACATCTCATTTGCGTAGTGGATACATGAGCCGTCAGCAGAAGTTGATGTATTTTGTGGAAAACGAGCTCACATATCGGCGTTGTTGTTGTTGTTGAATACAGGTCAGTGAGTCAAATTTTTATTTCAATGCTCAGATGTTTTGGCCTGAAAATATTCCTGAGATACATAGAAATATTTTGATATATGAAATATGAATAGGCTCTGTGTTTAGGTCCTCCTCTGAGCGAGGCCCTATATGTAGGCTTTTTCACAGCAGCCTCCCAACATATTATAGGTAACTGCACCCTTATAGGTTGAGGGCTATTGAGGTTAATTTGAAAAATATTTGCAGATGCACAGAAAACTATGAAAAATAATTCTTTCAATTCATATTATTATTTTGGCCAGCCATAGCTGCTTCTGTCATGGTATTTGAGAACCTCTGGCAGCATTCTATGAAGCAATCATTTACATTCATGCATGAGAAACTGCTACATGTACATCAGATATCATTTATGGGTTAGAAACACTAGGAGTTCCCTTTCTTCCACTGTACCAGTTTCAACCTGAATGACAATTTCAGATAGAAAATTCTCCCTGTCTAGCTCTTTGAATAATAACATCCATTCATTGCTAATAGTCGCCCCCCCCCATCTCACCCCCACCCCCCCTGACAGTCTCACTCATTCCACTCACCCCCTGAAGCTAGACTTAAACATGAACTTTATATTTGAGCGACATGTGAGCTTTATCTGCTTGTACATGTATCTAAATTTCAGATTCCCTTTCATAGTTCTGAATTTCTAATATGACCATTTCAACATGACAAATGTGGATGACAGATTTTACACAGACTGAGATACTTTCTGCTAAGAATACTAATTAGCTTCATTCCTATTGAACATGGTTGTCATGTACATGTATGGTATGGTACTAAAGACAACCTTTGAGTTTATTTTCGAGGCAAGAAACAAGTATCTACTGCCCGGGCACAGACTCAGAGAACTCGTTCTGTTAGAAATTGTCCATTTATGACTATAGTACTTAATGGCCATCTTTTGCTCCCCCCCCACCCCCAAACAGCAATGTTCCTCCTCAAGTATCCAGCCGCACCTGAATCTACATGTATTCTGTGTGTGTGATGTGCATTCCACACCCCCTTTCAATTGTTTGCCAATTACCTGACCCTGGCCCATGCATATAACCTCTGATGTTTGTACTGTGCTCGCCTCACCACCACCACCACCTAACCCTTTTAGCCTGACAGAGAATTAACAAACTAATACTTGTATATAATTTCATGTTTTATGTCCCATTGTGACATGGCTACCATATTCCTCTATGGACTGGTGAATACAATTTGTACTATATGGTTTTCCCCGACACAACAGTACATGTACACTTGAACAGCTGATAGCTTATGATACATTGGCTGCATTATCTTGCATGTCTTGTGACGTCATCTCTTTGAATGACATCATTGCACTCACATTGTTGCAATATACTATTATGACGTGACGTCATAACAAAATGGCTCGTGTTGTGACATCACAATACATGTATAAACTTATGTTGGTTACATGTTCACATAATTCAGGCTGCTAATTTACTTTTGTTAATGAATGGATTATTCTGTATAATTAGACCCTGGTACATTTTCTCTGCAACATGTACATGTACTTGCATTACATGTATTCAGCAATACAGGATTACATGTTAAGATAATGATATTTCCAAATGAGTACTGTTAATTGGTGAAAATCCATGATATGGGGTCGGTAAGGAATACTCAAAATTTCGGTGAGATTTCAACCGATTTTGATGCCAGATACACCAAACTGTTCAGAATTTCCTGCTTTATTTGCATAATAGATTAAGAGATATTTGAAAACAACTTTTCTGTTCTATAAGGTGGCATAACACTGTTTCGCACTAAAAACGAGGGGGTTTCCCAAAGCTGTAGGGGTCACACAGTGGGATTCCCCCCAGAACAGACATGTAAAATTGAAAATGCCGTTTTTTTAGATTGTATTGATATAAATACAGCATAAAGGTTGATCGAAAATCAGAATGGATGAATTTAGAAATAAAATATGGAATTTAGTGGTAAATTGGTGACGTCATCATGCACATGGGAACGAGGGTATCTTATAGTTGCCATTTCTGTCACTTTAGCAGACGATTTCTTACACTAAAAACGAGCTGGCGATGGGCATATAATCCCCACTTTTTTTAAAGCTGCTGGAGATACTTGACAGAGTCGTAGTGAATATAAACATCTCATTTGCGTAGTGGATACATGAGCCGTCAGCAGAAGTTGATGTATTTTGTGGAAAACGAGCTCACATATCGGCGTTGTTGTTGTTGTTGAATACAGGTCAGTGAGTCAAATTTTTTTTTCAATGCTCAGATGTTTTGGCCTGAAAATATTCCTGAGATACATAGAAATATTTTGATATATGAAATATGAATAGGCTCTGTGTTTAGGTCCTCCTCTGAGCGAGGCCCTATATGTAGGCTTTTTCACAGCAGCCTCCCAACATATTATAGGTAACTGCACCCTGAGGTGATGCTGACTCAAGTCAGCCCTACCCTCCCCTCAGACAATGGAGACACCCTGCCCTTCACCAACATGATATATTGAGGTGATGGTGACTCAAGTCAGCCCTACCCTCCCCTCAGACAATGGAGTCACCCTGCCCTTCACCCACATGATATATTGAGGTGATGGTGACTCAAGTCAGCCCTACCCTCCCCTCAGACCATGGAGTCACTGAGCCCTTCACCCACATGATATATTGAGGTGATGGTGACAAGTCAGTCCTACCCTTCCCTCAGACGATTGAGTCACCCTGCCCTTCACCAACATGATATATTGAGGTGATGGTGACTCAAGTCAGCCCTACCCTCCTCTCAGACCATGGAGTCACTGAGCCCTTCACCCACATGATATATTGAGGTGATGGTGACAAGTCAGCCCTACCCTCCTCTCAGACCATGGAGTCACTGAGCCCTTCACCCACATGATATATTGAGGTGATGGCGACTCAAGTCAGTCCTACGCTTCCCTCAGACAATGGAGTCACCCTGCCATTCACCCACATGATATATTGAGGTGATGGTGACTCAAGTCAGCCCTACTCTCCCCTCAGACCATGGAGTCACCCTGCCCTTCACACAGGATATATTGAGGTGATGGTGACTCAAGTCAGCCCTACCCTCCCCTCAGACAATGGAGTCACCCTGCCCTTTACCCACATGATATATTGAGGTGATGGTGACTTAAGTCAGCCCTACCCTCCTCTCAGACCATGGAGTCACTGAGCCCTTCACCCACATGATATATTGAGGTGATGGTGACTCAAGTCAGTCCTACCCTTCCCTCAGACCATGGAGTCACTCAGCCCTTCACCCACATGATATATTGAGGTGATGGTGACTCAAGTCAGCCCTACCATCCTCTCAGACAATGGAGACACACTGCCCTTCACCCACATGATACATTGAGGTGGTGACTCAAGTCAGCCCTACCCTCCCCTCAGACCATGGAGTCACTGAGCCCTTCACCCACGTGATATATTGAGGTGATGGTGACTCAAGTCAGCCCTACCCTCCTCTCAGAGAATGGAGTCACTCAGCCCTTCACCCACATGATATATTGAGGTGATGGTGACTCAAGTCAGTCCTACCCTTCCCTCAGACCATGGAGTCACTGAGCCCTTCACCCACATGATATATGGAGGTGATGGTGACTATAGTCAGCCCTACCCTCCTCTCCGACGATTGAGTCACCCTGCCATTCACCCACATGATATATTGAGGTGATGGTGACTCAAGTCAGCCCTACCCTCCCCTCAGCCGATTGAGTCACCCTGCCCTTCACCAACATGATATATTGAGGTGATGGTGACTCAAGTCAGCCCTACCCTCTTCTCACACAATGGAGTCACTGAGCCCTTCACCCACATGATATATTGAGGTGATGGTGACTCAAGTCAGCCCTACCCTCCTCTCAGACCATGGAGTCACTGAGCCCTTCACCCACATGATATATTGAGGTGATGCTGACTCAAGTCAGCCCTACCCTCCCCTCAGACAATGGAGACACCCTGCCCTTCACCAACATGATATATTGAGGTGATGGTGACTCAAGTCAGCCCTACCCTCCCCTCAGACAATGGAGTCACCCTGCCCTTCACCCACATGATATATTGAGGTGATGGTGACTCAAGTCAGCCCTACCCTCCCCTCAGACCATGGAGTCACTGAGCCCTTCACCCACATGATATATTGAGGTGATGGTGACAAGTCAGTCCTACCCTTCCCTCAGACGATTGAGTCACCCTGCCCTTCACCAACATGATATATTGAGGTGATGGTGACTCAAGTCAGCCCTACCCTCCTCTCAGACCATGGAGTCACTGAGCCCTTCACCCACATGATATATTGAGGTGATGGTGACAAGTCAGCCCTACCCTCCTCTCAGACCATGGAGTCACTGAGCCCTTCACCCACATGATATATTGAGGTGATGGTGACTCAAGTCAGTCCTACCCTTCCCTCAGACAATGGAGTCACCCTGCCATTCACCCACATGATATATTGAGGTGATGGTGACTCAAGTCAGCCCTACCCTCCCCTCAGACCATGGAGTCACCCTGCCCTTCACACACAGGATATATTGAGGTGATGGTGACTCAAGTCAGCCCTACCCTCCCCTCAGACAATGGAGTCACCCTGCCCTTTACCCACATGATATATTGAGGTGATGGTGACTTAAGTCAGCCCTACCCTCCTCTCAGATCATGGAGACACCCTGCCCTTCAACCACAGGATATATTGAGGTGATGGTGACTCAAGTCAGCCCTACCCTCCTCTCAGACGATGGAGTCACACTGCGCTTCACCCACATGATATATTGAGTGATGGTGACTCAAGTCAGCCCTACCCTCCTCTCAGACAATGGAGTCACCCTGCCCTTCGCCCACATGATATATTGAGGTGATGGTGACTCAAGTCAGTCCTACCCTTCCCTCAGACCATGGAGTCACTGAGCCCTTCACCCACGTGATATATTGAGGTGATGGTGACTCAAGTCAGCCCTACCCTCCTCTCAGAGAATGGAGTCACTCAGCCCTTCACCCACATGATATATTGAGGTGATGGTGACTCAAGTCAGTCCTACCCCTCCCTCAGACCATGGAGTCACTGAGCCCTTCACCCACATGATATATGGAGGTGATGGTGACTCAAGTCAGCCCTACCCTCCTCTCAGACGATTGAGTCACCCTGCCATTCACCCACATGATATATTGAGGTGATGGTGACTCAAGTCAGCCCTACCCTCCCCTCAGACGATTGAGTCACCCTGCCCTTC